>JAXIVJ010006328.1:0-67610 GCA_036785665.1 Chirona hameri | reverse complement strand
CGCCACTGACGTGCCCCCCCCCCCTGCTAAAAATCCTGGCTACGTGCCTGGAGAGTAATCATTAACGGAGTTTCACTTCATTCAACTGCTCGTTTCGAATATGACGCTCACCAAGGCTCTAAACTCGCACGCTCAGTTGCTTCTCACACAAATCTGTTGCATCGGACACGCGTTTGGAGGAGGTGTAACGGCCGCTATTTCTCTTCACAAAGCAGAAATTACTGTAAAGCCTGACTGTACTTGACGTCACTTGTGGTTGCCAGTGGCAGATCCAGAGGGAGGGGTCATGGGGTCATGACACCTACCTCCCTTGATGCTCGGGAGAGCTCACAGCTGAGGCCCTGCGTGTCTATAGAGAGGCCATTCTGGCGCGCCAGAAGGACCACTCTAGTCTTTGGACACCCATTGCAGGTTTTAGAGGGCCCACTCTATCATACACATTACATTGATTCTCATTAATACACATGCATCTAATCTCCGATTTGTGTTTCCTTGTCGTCATATTATCGCATAGAGCATGACACCAACTAATGTTAAATGATACTCAGCTTTGTGCTACGGTTAATGTGTTGTTATATGTTGGAAACGACTCAGGGGCGACGGATTGCGAGGGGGGTACCCAAAATGCCCCCCAGTCGAAAATCCTGGGGGCAAAATGACCCTCTTGCCCCCCAGGATTTTCGACTGGGGGGGGGGGGGGGCATTTTGGGTACCCTGCCCCCGCAACGACTGCTTTAGCCTAAGAGCAATATCAAACGTCTACTTATATTCCTGTCCCTAGATGGCGCTAGTAGTAAACGCCTGAAGTTATGCTGTACCGCATGGCTTTAGCCGAGAACTGCAGGCTGCGCAATGGGGAAGGGGGTAACAACGAGTTATTCTTTATTTTCATCAGAAGGGATAAACTGTTTTGATGCTGAGAACCAATGATATAAAGGGACCAGTCTGACATGCAGTGGGCCATTCTCGCCTACAGCGGGGCCCATTCTGACGTACTGGCAACCTATTTGGGGTAGGGGCCCCGAGGGGCGTCGCTGACGAGGGGAAGGGTCGCGACCCCCCCCCCCTCACTTTTGAAAACCGGGGGGGGGGGGGGGGTCGACCCCTCCACTTTTTATGGCGCCGAACCCCCCCCCCCCCCCCCTCCCCCACGCTTTTCATGGCAGAAGCTGATTCAGTTATCATGTAATTCCTATTAACCCGCGCTTGACCGGGGGTACCGGGCAGAACACCATTGGCCCGGGGGTGGGGGGGTAATATTACCCTCTCGTTATCTCCGGAACTAATAATCGCAGCTAAATGCGCAACGCGGCATTCGAAATCTCTCAATCAGACACATCTAAAGCATACTCGAAATTTTCGAAATGAGGTTACATCAGGTCAAGGTCGGGTCAAAGGTAAAAATGGAAGCATTTTAGTTTATGGACCATATTTTCCATCCAAAGCCTTTGATTGCGACCGTGATCACCCAAAGTCCTCCCAAAGGTATAATACACATCCCGCATAAGCTAAACTGAGATTGTTGGCAAAGGTCGCGTTCAAGGTCAGGTCACAAAACTTCACTCTACGCATACAATTTCCGAGTCATGCAATACATGTTTTATGGGCTATTTTATACGCATAATTCGATAGTGATGGTCATTTTACCATCTGACCCAATTTAAGTGAAATTAGTGTCAAGCTTAGGTCAAGTTCAGGTCACATATGGTCAAAATTTGAAATTGATAAATATAAATACCAAAGCATGTGTCTACACCAGTTGTGTCTGAGAAATACATTGCTGGCATTTATTTGTCCATATCTGGTCAATAAAGGCCGAAAAACGCAATTTTCTCCTACATATATTCCGTTTTTTTAACATCTTCGAAATTTTGATTTTGTGGGCATTTTTCCGAAAAATCGTATATTTTTATTTTGGCGGGTCAAAAAACAATATTTTAACAGATCAGAGATTGCCATTTTGTAGGCCTTGCGATTTGCAATCTTTAGAAGTTTTTATTGAATTTTGCTCAAACAGTGGCATTTGTACGGCCTGTTAAAGCGCAACGAATTTTATCGTACAACTCGTGTGTAGTGACGTCACTAAATTTGCTATATCTAAAAATATTATCGACAAAATTGCTTTATTTTCGCATAAAAGATGTAAACTTTTTTCACCTTTTATTTTCTTCGACACATCCAATCAAAACAAATAATTAAAACACAATTCCTCCAAACAGAACATACAAACACTTAAACACATTACAACCAACGAACATTCAAACATCCATTCACCATTAACAGCATCCTAGTCCGTAGGCATCCGGCCCCCGCCCGCGCCGCCTCGCGTTTTTCAGCGGCTCCCGTTCGCGAAGCGGCGCCCCCTCGTCACCGGCCGGGTGTGCGAGCCGTCGACCACCTGGGTCGGCGACCCGCACCCCCGACCGGCCGACCGACCCCGCAAAATATGCTGGGGCCGGTCTCGGGTTAGCCCGGGTGGGGAATGGGCGGGGGCCTATCCTGTCCTGTCTATGACCTATTCTATATCATATCCTTTTTGCATCCTCATTGGATATCTCTCTGCTTCATAACAGGTGCTGATCAATTTATAAAGTTGTATCTAAATTATTCAGAAGAGCCCATTTATTATGGAAATCATCTATATTCCCATTCATCGTCGCATTGTATTTCTCACTTAGTTTGTCCGCCTGGAGAATGCTTAATAACGCAAAGATCGATGGATTTCTCTTTGAATAAATTATCTGTATTGCAGCTCTTATACAGTGATTAACTGTTAGGTTATCCCGAACACCCAAAATTACTTTCTTCATGGAGATGTTTTCTGCCAAGCTGCTAAGCTGTTTCGTAATAAGCCAATTGTTTAACTCGCTCCAGAGGCGCTGAGCTCTAGTACAATACCAAAATGTATGCTGGATATCCTCTATCTGTTGACGATGTTCACATATATCTGAGTTCTTAATTTTCATTTTTTTTAGCAGGCTGTTTGTAGCGATTATGCGAGTGATAATTTTGTACCGAGTACCTCTGTACTGAATTGAGGGTTCTCTCAAGGCTTTATACGTACCCGGCCAGTCTACGTCGGGAAATTCATTCTCCCACCTCCTTTCCCAAACGTTGTGGTGGTCTTTCGTCTTTTTGCGTAGTAACACTTTACTCAGGTGAAAAGCTCGCGTATTTGTATCAATAATGAATCCTATAACAGGGTCCATACTTGGTTGTTCTGTTTTTCTCCTGTCTCTGGATCGAACCCACTTTCTTGACAGACTATTTATGAGAGCTGCGTAATCGAGAAAATTTGCCTGTACTCGGAATGTCCGCTTAAATTGTTCATATTCCATTAAGAAACCATCTGATGTAAGGAGGTCATTTAAAGTTCTAACACCATTCTCGTGCCATTCTCTTATCCACAAGTTCTTAAACTTTGTGAGATACGAAAAGAAAACATTACTACCGGTTATGTCATCGACGCTCATTTCATAACTCTCCCTAAACTCTGCCAAAGCCAACAAGAACTCTTTCCAGAACTGGTTTCTTGCACCAGAGGCCTTTATCCTGATGGCAGCAGATCCCATTTGCCAGACATCTATGCATTTACTCATTTCTTTGTCCACTATGCTGCTCCAGATATTAGGCTTTATAATTAGTCTCTTAATCCAACTGATCTTCAGAGCTGATATATAGGAAAAAGATGTAAACTTGATGTGGAAGAAGGTACCGAAAGTTTCACGTTGATAACTCTATTGTTTTTTGAGTTATCGTGAACATTCGTCAGGGGGGGGGGGGGGGCAATATTTGCCCTCTCCCCCGGTCAAGCGCGGGTTAAAATAAAGATGGGAATATAAACAAAATACGACGTGGCAGGGGCGTAGCTTCTCCAGAGAAGTTGGGGGTGGGGGCTGAGCTGGGACAAATCGCTTAAGGTACCATCAAAATCCACACAAATACAGATTTCTCCCCGGATTTGACCCACTTCCTCGTCGAAGTTGGGGAGCTGAAGCCAAGTTGGGGGGGGGGGGGGGGGGGGGGGGGCTGAAGCGGGCCAAGCCCCCTCATCTGAATAGGATCCTACACCCCTGCGACGTGGAAATGGGCACAGTCAGTTACGGATGAAATTTCCTTCGTTTGTCCTTCGACACACCGCTGCTCCGAAAGGAAAACGAAGGAAATTTCATCCGCAACATGCAGGGGCGTCGCCGACGGAGGGGAGGGGGGGGGGGGGGCACTCTCAGAAGGTGGGGTGGTTGACCCCCCACTTTTTGGGGGAAAGTTAACAATTTATCGTACAAATTGACTTTGCAGCAGTCAAAATCCAGCTATTCACAGTACAAAAATGGAAATATCTCGCTGTTTCGCGGCATGACACTAGATTTCGCAATTGCTTATACAAATTTGGAAAATGAGAAAATGAATTCCACTAGGGCCCACTCCCTTCATAAAATATTAACTTTTCAAGCGGGCTACATGTTTAGCTAGTCTGCCGAGTTCCGAAAAAGGCGACGCGAGCACAAAGACGCGGACATCGGCACCCGGAAGCTGCTCCAGCGGTGCCTAACTTGCTGGACCGAAGAGCTAATAGTGGGGACCAGGCCAGGACCATCTCCCCAAGCCATCTCCCCCCCATGGCTCCTCCAGATCCACAGGGACCATTTATACGCGGAAAAGTGGTTCTGCCCCTTGCTGCTTTCAAACCATTTGCACCGTTACCAGTTGTTTGTTACAGTTCGGTACATATGTATACAGTTATTATTATCAGTACTATTGAACGCTGACTGCCACCGGTCATCGTGATTTACTATCCGAGGCTAATGCATATGAAAAACTACCTTCATTTCAATATTTTTTCATTATACCGAGATGTGCAACCAGGAAAAGGGGCTTGGCTCCACTCACGGTCTGGTTCCAATATGAAAATTTCGTTTTCCACGACCTAAAATTGAAATTTTCACGCCGCTTCGCGGCGTCGCATGTTTATGTTTATGTTTATTTGCATTATGACCAACAGAGAAAACTCCTCTTACAGGCGAAGTCATTGCTTAAAACACATTGCATCACAGTGACATAAGTGAACTAAATATATACATAAATAAAGGTAAAAGGTACAAAATAAAATACAAGATTAAACGAGCACACTGACAGTAAAGTAAACTATACTGATAGATAGCAGTGCTACACTATACAAAGTAAATAGGCTACTACAATGAGAAACAGTTTCGCACCCCACACTACCTGTTCATTGACATAACATAAGATTTCACATGACTTTTAAAAGCGTAAGTATCATCGGCAAACAGGTCTGCGGTAACGTCTTTGTCGCTTAAGAATACATTCATTTCTCGCTGGGCTCTGCAGTATAACCCATATCTTACGGTGCTCACTCGTGCTCGGAGCACCGTGAGTAGAGTATGCGTGCGGGTCGATCGAGCAGGCACGTGCAAAGAGAAAGAGCGCAGCAAAGTTGAAGAGTCATATTTTGCCCGGACGACGTTGCGGAGGAAAAGGTCATGCTGCACTCTCCGAGATTTTAGAGATGGAATGCTAAAGTGGTGCAGAAGGTCACCATACGAGAGAGAGGAGGTCTCTGACTAGAAGTGTGATTTAGAAGCCATTTGATAAATTTGTGCTGTACTCGATCGATCCGCACTGTGTGGGAATCGGCCGCCCCCGCCCAGATCACACTGCAGTACTCTAAAATGGAGCGAACATTAGCAAAGTACGCAGCCTGCAAGGCTGCGCGATTAAATCTAGAGCCTTTTGATCCTGTTTGAAAGGACCGAATCATCAAACCCAATGAACGGTTTGCTCGGCTTACAATGTTCGAAATGTGAGAGGCAAAAGTTAGCTTGGTGTCGAGAACGACCCCCAGGTCTCTCATCTCAGACACATGCTCGAGCTCCGTTTTATTGATAAAATAGTGTGTCCGGACGGGCGCGCGCCTGAGGGTCATCGTGCATGATTTTCATTTGATGGGATTTAGCGCGAAACCCCACTTGACTGACCAGGCTACCAGACGACCGAGATCATCCTGCAGCACTAGTCCGTCAGCGGGCGACTCAATTTTTCGAAAGATTTTGACGTCATCGGCGTACAGAAGACAGCAGGAGCGAATGCCAAGAGGCAAGTCGTTAATAAAGAGTGCAAAAAGGAGTGGGGCCAGGAGAGTACCTTCTGGAACACCAGAAGTTACTGGTTTCCAGTCGGAAGTTTTGCCGTTAACGATCACCCTCTGACGCCTATCTGACAGGTACGAGACAAACCATTTGAGAGCAACGTCCTGCACACGATAGGACTGTTTTAGCTTGTGAATGATGAGTTTGTGATTAACACTGAAAAGCGGCCGAATAGTCTGTATATATGAAATCCGTCTGGTACCCGTCTGATATGGCCTCCCACGCAGTCTTAAAGGAAATAGTTCACCTTCGGGAAATTTTTCCGAACACGATTTTATTATATTTCTAATACAGTTTCTTTTTTTATTTTCAAAAATAGTCCTACATCGCGCCAATTCAGGACAGAAGGTCGTAAATTATTAATGTTATGGTGTGCATTATTGGTCTGCGCATGCTCCATGGCAGTGCTGGCACTTTCAGACGGTACGGTACATCATATATGCGCCGTATTCCTTCGCCAAAAAGTCAAATATCTTCGGCTGGAGAGTCTTTTCAGCCAATAAAAGTTCCAGATAAGGATTTCTCAACACGTGCTACAAAATTGCTATTTCAGTTCAAAACCCATGTTGAAGGTGAACTTTTTCCTTTAACCCGGCAGTCACTGGGGTATATTCCGTAACACGACTCTCAGAATTCACTGAACCCTGTTAAAAAAAAACCTGGTATCTTCAGAACAAATGATCGCAGCGAGACGCGCAAGGCGGCATTCGAAAGCACTCAATGATATAAGCCTAACGCACCTTTAAATTTTTTAATTAAGGTCACATGTCAGGTCACGGTCAAGCAAACGTCAAAATAGAGGTATTTGAGTTTATGGACAATACTTGCCATCCATGACCTTCAATTGTGCCTATTATCCCCCAAAGTACTGTCAAAGGTATGCTACATATATCACATGAGCTAAAGTGAGATTGTTGGAAAATATCAAGGTCAAGGTCAGGTCACAAAAGGTCACTACACACACAATATCTACGAAAGTCATGCAGCACATGTTTTATGGATGGTTTTACGCGTAAAATTCGATAGTGGTAGTCATTTTACCACCTGACTTCATTTACGTGAAATTAGCGTCAAGTTCAGGTCAAGTTGGCACCTGATGGCACCTGAAATTCGAATTGATAATGTCAGCGTAAAAGGGGAAAATCTCGTGAAATTCTTAGGGGTCGTCGTTGACGAGCGGCTTTCTTTTAAGCATCACATTGAAAACGTCGCTAGGAAATTTGCAATGGGCATAGGTTTTCTGTATCGTGGGAGAGAAATACTAAACTGCAAACAACTAAAACTACTGTACAATGCAATTCTCCTCCCGCACCTGACTTACTGTGTCATGGTATGAGGCATTAACTACCCCACACATATACAAAGGCTTCATCTTTTACAAAAACGAGCGGCTAGAGTCATTCTTGGGCTTGGGTACATTGACCCTGTCTCGCACCGATTACATGAAATAGGTATCATTCCTATTGACATACTTATAAGGAAGAAATGTATGATGATGATATATAAAATCAAGCACTTAATGGCGCCTCTGCAAATGCAACATCTGCTACACTGGAGATTGGACAACCCGGATGTGCCTCGTGTGAGAAATAGAGGCCCATTGCTCGTGCCATTTGCCAGAACCAAATATAAGCAACACACCTTCAAAAAAATTGCGCCCAAACTATTCAATTCTCTGAGTGTGATGTCTGCTATCGACCTTAATGTTCCAATCTCAACATATAAAGCTAAATTATCAGATCTGACTGCTGACAACTAATTGGATTGTATATTCATCATAATTGCAAGCGCTCAAATGAGTGCATCTGAAGTGACTGTCTGGTGAAATATAATATTTGTAGTCTATATTTTTCGTTTTTGTGGTTTTTGTTGTTTGTTTGTTTTGTAGTTGTCCAAAGAAACTGATTGTTATTCTCGACCTTCTGTTGGCGGTGGTTCTGGGATCGCCCCAGACTGACGGGCTTGCCTTACTGGGACGAGTTCCGGTTCACCTGTCACCCATCTTCACTTTAGTTCGCTTCGTTTTCGGCCTCCCTCTGATTGACTGGCTAGGACATGGTTAACTAGTCTTCTTTATGTTGAGAAAAATGTGGTTGGGAACAATTACGATATTGAGGGGGGGGGGGGATGACTCACAGCCGCCCCTTGGATCGTCCTCGTGAGGCGATCCGGGGGTGGCTTCTTTTGTTGCAGACTGCACCGATGAGTGGTGATTGTTGAGAACTGGCCGACGAGCGCTACTGACCGAAGAGCGCCAGCTCGATTTGAGTGTGCTGCCGTGCACTTACAGAACGTAAAGAGTGTGGCCTGGAGCCCCGTGGGGGATCGGCTCGCCTCGTGCGGCTGCGGCGGCACGGTGCGGCTGTTCCTGGGCGACGGGCGTCAACTGGGTGACGGGCGCCGTGCTCGCTGCTCAGGGGCCACAGCTCCACCGTGTGGGCGATATCTTGGGACGCGACCGGGCGCCGTCACGCCTCCGCCTCTGACGGCGGCACGGTGCGCGTCTGGGCCGAGACGGAGCCGCCTGACAAGTGGACTTGCGTGGCGCTCCTGTTCGGGTGCCATCCCAGCGCCGTGTACGACGTAGCCTGGTGCCCCCTGGCGGGGATGAATGCCACCACCTGCGGAGAAGACGCTGTGCGCGTCGTCGCGGAGGAGCCCGGAGGCGACGGCGGCGCAGCTAGCTTCAGTATGGTGCCTGTGTGCTGTCGTCTTGCTGGGGGGGGGGGGGGGGGGGGGTATGTATATGAGTACCTGAATGTGTATGTGTAAGTGTATGTAATGTATACTGTGTACTGTGTACGTTGATAAATATATACCTCTCTCTCTCAAAAAAAAGAAGAAAAAAGTTCAGGTTACTGAAGGTCAAAATTTGAAATTGATAAATCGAAATTAAAAAAGCATGTTGCTATATCAGTTTTATCTAACAAATACGGTGCTGGCATTTATTTGTCTATATCTGGTCAATAAATGCCAAAAAACGCAATTTCAAAATATGACGTCATAATTTACCCATACTTTATATGCCATGTCAGTCAAAAAAGATGATATCATTTTGAAATTTGGTATGGTAGTTGCCCATATTTCGTTATGTGACATATTTTCCGTTTTTTAAATATCTTTGAAGCATTAGATATTGTGGGCATTTTTCCATTAACAAAAACAAATTTGAGGTAAAAAAACAAAATTTTCGAAATTTCGAGATAGCTGGTTTGTAGCCCTTGCAATTTTCTACCTTTTAACGTTTTTCGATTGCATTTTGCTTCAAATGTGGCATTTGTACGGCCTGGCAAAGTTTAGCTTATTTTTGTGTCAAAATCGTCTTTAGTGACGTCACTAAATTCACTATATCTCGAGAAAAAAAAATCTGAAGAAATTGCTTTTTTGCACAAAAGGTGTAAAAATGATGCCCGGAAAGGTACTGAAAGTTTGGCGTCGATATCTGCATTAGTTGTTGAGATATTCCTAATATTCCTAAGGGGGGGGGGGCTAAAAAAGCCGCCCACCCCAGTGACTCACGGGTTAAGAAAGACTGCTAGGTTAGTACAGAGCAAGATTTCCCTCGGATAAAACCATACTGCTAGTCACATAACACTGGGGACACATGGCGAAACAGCTCTTCGAAAACGATGCGTTCTAAGATCTTTCCGAAGAGAGGAAGCAGGGAAACTGACCTATAGTTGGAAGGTTTACCGCCTTTCTTGAAAATTGGGATAATATTCGCCTGTTTCCATCTCTCCGGAAATACACCAGTTCTCAAAGACGCATTACACAGTTTGGTCATCGGGACTACAAGCTCCTCGGCGCATTCAACCAAAAGCAAGCTCCTCGGCGCATCGGTGGCCATCATCATAACGAAGCAATCAATTAAGTTTAATCCTTGTTTGAGACTTGACATAATTCAGAAATAACAATACAAATGACTTGAGTCTCAATAATTCTGAAAATAGTCGAAAAAAGTATCACTATATTTCGGCACAAACCAGTCACCTGATGAAGCCGAAATATAATGATACTTTTTTCGACTATTTTCAGAATTATTGAGACTCAAGTCTGTATTGTTATAACGAAGTATTGTATAACGAAAAAATGTATTGTTATAACGAAGCCATCGTCATCGTATTCGGTTCCTCGTAACGCTGAATTGAATTAATAGCATTTTTATCTTCTTATCCTCTACATGGCCCACCGCCTATATTTCTGGGTTTTACCAGGAAAACCCGTAAAACAATTCGCGCCGCTTGGCGGAGCTTAATAACAAGTACCTACTATAATATGAAAATCCACATAAAAAATGCTGCAAAGGCTGCAAACACGTAAAAATGGGGGTACATTTTTTCTCTCGTCATTTCAGCCGACCCCCACTCAAAAATGTTCGGCGACGTCCTTGGGTAGGGCCCACACCAAGGTCGGGGGGGGGGGGCACTATTGCTGCGTGGTGGCCCCTGCTATCCGAATGTTAGCTTTGGTTAGTCTTCTTTGGTTTCCGACATAAAAGGCCTGATGCTGGTCATAGAGCATTTGTAATTGCGGGCGTGTATTCAACATAGTCGTTTCCATAGTCGGTACATTAATGCGGTATATTAGTGCGCGATTCGCTTTTTCGCTTGCATTTGAATGGCACTGGTGAAGTAAGTATGCAAGGTGGCAAGGTACCCACCTTGACAAGGGGAAAATTGATCATCTTCAAGACAATTCGTTTGTTATAACGAGGTTGAAATAAATGACACGATTACCAAGTTGCCTTTTTGTATTTATAACTCCACGGGAGTTGTAGATGGATCCAGGATTAGCTGCGGAGGGGGGGGGGGGGGGGGGGGGGAGGGGGACAAACAAACTCATTAAAGTTGTCCATTTTTAATATGTCGAAACCGGCTTCATAAAAACAGTGCTGAAAACCGTCATGTATTCCTTACACGACCTCTTTTCAAAACATAGCATTATGTACACAATAATTACGGTCGCAGCATCCGTCAGAACACAAATTAGTATCATTAAGCAGGTTCGTCAGCAGTCATCATTACACACAAATCATCTCACAGCGTATACGAGAGTCTGGCATCTTAAACTACCAACTATAACAAAGCAATCTATGTTAAGCCGCTAAAGCACTAAAGCACTGGAAATGTTAAGTTTCGTTCATGACTGGGCCTTTGTGACCTTCATGACCTTTGTCTGGCTCGTTATACTGTGGGCGTGTTTTAAATTCGCAGATGTCTATTTGCGGTCGCTCAAGCCAAACCAAAGGTTGTAATTCTTGCCACTTAACACAGTTGCATTCAGCGAAGAGAGATAGGACACACATGACCCTTTGGCCAGATAAGATAAAAATGTAAACCTATCTGAAATTGGAGCTTAACAAGTTTGTCAGTAATGACTTAGCGACGGGAAATGTATCCCACTCTTCACTGTCAATCCTTCGGAAATCTGCATCACTCAGCCGAACACAGCTACGTTAATTTATCTGTATCCCTTTGGTCAACATGTGTATCGGTGTTATCATTGCTGGTGTCGATAAAGGAGTAAGGACGCACATCACCAGTGAAATTGATTGATATGAAACACGACACTCACAGTTTACACTCTCGGGAATTCTGCCCTCAGAATACACAATAACTCTACATAAGTTTGCTACCCTGTGGATACATTGGGCTCCACGATCCAGCTACCAGCACTGTCGGACCCACTATGGCGCAGCTCGATGTGGGAATTTCCTTCCAGAGGTACCCAGAGAGCTGTATCGACACCGCATGTCTAGTTCCCCTACAGCCACTTCGGTGGTGTTTGAGGCACAATGAACATCCGATGTATATCGCTGCGTCTTAGGCGAATTAGGCATCTCCCTGTGCATTCCTGCACAGAACATAAGTTGCACGATACCTGCACGAAGTCATTGTCTGCAGTCGGAACGCACTCTCACTGCAGGACACGTCGTCGTTTCGTCACCTTCTGATGGGTCCTTCTAATTTGTCGCATCAGTCTAATTTAGTTGCTTGAGGAGCGAAGCTTATTCTTCGGAAGAGTTCAAACTAGTTTTTGGACGAGTTACTTCCCCTTTCAGACGAGTCCGTCATTCGTCGGACGAGTTCATTTCTTTCTTCGGACGAGTCCATTTCTTCCTGCAGGGGTGGACGGCACCGCGGTCCGTTCGGGGCTACTCAGAGATACATACCGTTCACCAGGTAATCTGCGTCGTGGGCTAGACCGGGCCGGTCGCCTCGCCTCGTGCGCTGTCGTACACACTGCATCCGGCACAGCGCCAGCACCATAAGAATGGCACTCAGCAGCACCCCTGGCGGCGACCCACATCAACTAGAGTTATCCAGAGGGCGCCGTCAGCACGGAACAGGAAAGGAGATGATGTGGGAGGTGAAGTGAGATGCAGAAACAGACAAGAGATGACTCGGAGGTGAGGATGATACTTCTAATTCGTAGTTCAGCTGAAATTGACTTTAGAAATTCATTTTTACTTCAAAACTACTAGCTAATTTGACATCTGTCTTAATGCATAAGCCGCACCGTCAGAAGGTCTTGGTGGACTAAAATGGCATGCAGCCCATCTTGCAGCCTGTACTGACCTAGTGTGAGCACGATGGCTGCCCCCTGCGACTCGGACGACTGCAAGGCTGCCTGGGACCGCAGATCGCTCAGACTGAACTCCACCTCGTCCACCACCGGGGCTGGTGCCTTGGTCACGGTCGGGGCTGACGTCACCTCTGTAGTTGTCGCCTCCGCTGCTGGGAGGAAACAAGTACACACATACAGTTTATCGAACATACAATACAAATTATGATGCCGGTGGTCGCGATGCCAGTTCTACTAGCATCGGCCTTTCATGCTTCGAAGCAGTATCGTGTGCATCGTTATGTTGTTGGGAAATTTTTGGTTATTTGAGTCATTACAGCTATACTTGATTGTGCCTTATTGCCACTTGCCAGGTCGAATTCACTCGCAAGAGCGTCTACATTATCCGACACAACACAGTTGTACATGGATCTGTGCATGACACTGATCTTAATTAGACAATTCGGAAGGCAATGCCTGCTTAGCGATATACTCAGCCGTTGTGTAACCCAGATTTGACCTCACATTTGTGGTATACGCACCAGAATACCTTTGGTTTCCCGTTGCAGAACCACCCACCTTGTTTCTCGGTCTCCGGCGCCGTGGTGGCATTGGTCGCCGTGCTGTTAGCCGCCGTGGGGCTGACAGTCTTCTGTTTATCGGGCGCCTTCTGCGGCGTCGGTCGCCGGTCCACCGACAGCGGCTGGTCCTCCTGAGATGGAGGGGGCGGCGGCACCGGCGGCACCGGCGCCGGCCGCGCTGGGGACGGGTTGTTCTGGAAATAACACCGGGGCAGAGTTAGGTGGTTATGTGGGCACGCTGTTACGTATAGTCACACATGCATGTGTATTACATGTGTGTTACATACATGTGTATATGGTTACACATAGTCAGCTGTTTGCCGCAAAATGGTCTATGTTAATTTTGCGCAGCGACTCAAAACACCAGCATTCATCGCCGCAAAGACACACATGACGAACAAATTTGTTTGCTAATCATAACACTCTTCTTGTTGATTATCCACGCTACAAATGTCGCTACACAGCTTTCAACGGCAGTTGTTACGAGATTCGTGGCAGGAGGACAGGGACAACTCGCATCATCACTCTCCCTGCACCCACAGTTCCTACACTCACCATCTCTCTGCCAGGCTGTTCCGGCCAGCCCGCCGGTAGCGCCACCTGCCCGAGTTTCGCCTGCGCTCCGGCAGGTGGCAGCTGGAGCGGCGGATCGCCGAAGGGGGAGTGCTGAGGGGGCGCCATCAGGTCGTAGCGAGGCACGCTGTCGTAGGGGTAGCCACCGGAGGGCAGTCGGTTGGCCCAGTTCTGGTAGATGTCGTCATAGAATGCAGAGGGAGGCTGATACACGGACTGCGGCTTCTCATACTGCGGGAAACTGCAGGGAACGCGAGTACAAGCATGGCAGTAACGCAATACAACTATACTACGTTACTGCACAATTCAAGTTGGTAAAACAATAAAAGCTTATCTAGATGTTTATAAAAGCTTATCTAGGTGATTCGTCCAGACTTTCGTCATTCTTCGTTCCAAATGTATCGGATGTCCGTGGGGTCCACTTCAAAAATCGTCATATGAAGTAATTGGATCGTTAAAGTCGCATGGCACGCATGGTGTTAGAAGCTGTGATGAGGGCAGGAGAGAGGTGGGGGAGCGACCATAGATATTATTACAAGTCGTAACAAAATGAGAAACATGTTTACATGTTTTTCAGAGTTTGAAGATTTCCACTGGGCCGTCGCTCGGAAAGTGGGAGGAGCTTGTTTGTGTCGTGTGTCTGTCCACGGAGTATATTACCACGTGGAGCCCAAACGGCCGGGCCGATTTCGACGCGGGTGACACCGTTCGATGCGGCAAAACAGCGGACAGATTTTGGTACAAGTCCCGAGTCGATTGGTTCTACGTGGCACGTGCTACCACGTGGGCCTCTGCAAAACGAAACTTTGACCACCTCTACAGGTCAGACGGTTGGTGACACCATAGGCGTACACAAGGGGGGTGGGGGGGGGGGGGGGGGGATCAATTGCCCCCCCCTGAAGGTCTGTACGTGCCCCCTTTGGTCGATTTTTTTTTTTAAAGAGCAAAATGGCGAAAATATGCCCTTTTAAAAATATAGTAGGCCAAATCCGGTGATTTTTTTTTGGTGTGGCTATTTTATGCCCCCCTGAGCAAAAATTGCCCCCTCCTGGAGCGCATCCTGGGTACGCTACTGGGTGACACAGACTTGATACTCGCAGGTCACGTGTGCGGTACAGTGGAAGCAATTCCAATGGGGTCGCCGACCCCGAGGGGGCCAAAATAAACCCTCCAGGGGGCAGGGGGTAAAACCAAATTACGATTTTGACCCCAAGGCAATGCCCCGATCGTATTGCCGGCCACTAGTATATACATGATATGTATACATCACCTCTATGGGAGCGACACAGCTATGTGACTGAATGACTGTCCGTTTGACTGACTTGACTGGCTGCGGCTGCGGCTGCAGCTGCTGTGGCATCTGCGGCGGCTGCGGTAGCTGCTGCTGCGGCAGCTGCTGCTGCGGCAGCTGCTGCTGCTGGAGGCTGTGGTGGGGGTGAGTGGACCCGACAGCAGCAGGGAAGTGACTGAGACCCGTCAGCAGGCCCTGCTGGCGGTGGTTGAAAATGTCACCCGGAGGCAGAGGCTCCGAATAGCCCTGGTTGTACCGAGGTCGATCCCAGCTGGATCCTGTCAAGGAATAGATACAGTTACTGCCCATGGCCAGGTTTTGGATGAAATTCGTTCTATAACTATGGATAAACATTTTACGCAGCGACCGAGTTCATTAAACTGCGTTTACGTTTAAGGCACGGCAAATAAGGCTATAATATAGCTTAAACGAACCGACTAAGATGATATCCACTAACAAGGGAAAATTCATCTCAGTTGAACGTAATAATGAAACTAATCTCAATTGAGTCTTTCGGGCATTTTTGTTTTTGTCTCATATTCTGACGAGAAGGATTAGTGAAGCCATATAAAAATAAGCACCAAACTGCCCCCTAAGCTCCACAAATGTCTTCTAGTACATACATGTCTCTTCTCTTCAATTATTTTAGCCCTAAAATGGCCCAGGTTCTCTGGCTCACCTGAATTATAATTGGCTTGCCTCGCCGGCTCCTGCGGTGCTCTCGGAGGTGGCGCCGCCTGTGGATTTCGTGAGGTATCTTTGTTGTTGGCGGCCGCCGCTGGAGGGCGTTCAGTTGGCTCTGACCTGTCCTGCTTCGAAACTGAGGAAAGTAGACAACAGTGTCACCGGTCCGGTGCCAAAGATTTTACATTGCATGATGTATTTGCATTCACGAAGTAAAAATGACTTGTAAAAATGTAACTAACTGCGTGTTTATTTTTACATCTCCCTCTGGCAGGATTATCAGAAGTCTCAATCGACCGAAACTCTTACTTCGATTAACAACCCAAATATCTGTATTTCAAAATAATCGGAAATCCTTATTCAACTGAGGTTGTAGGTTCGTACCCACACACTAACCGTTTAATGACAAGTCATTACGAGCGCGCGCGAAGCGCTCGCTGGGGACGCTTTTGAGAAGCTGCAATCTCTGCAACCGCTGGTCCAATTGACAAGCGGGTTTCTTTGCTGAGCAGCCCCATCCAACCTACCCTGTTTGAGACCAGTGCCGACTCATGTGGGTGGCTACCACTGCGCGTGGCGCGTGCCGCGTGAGGGGTGTTGAAAAGTATTTTCTCGCAAAAACTCGGCAACGGCTGGGCAGATTGTGTGCAAATTTGGTGTGTGGTTGGGGACTCCTCAGCCGCCACTCTCCCACTTGAAGTCAGGGATGGGGTGCCTCTGCACGTGCGCACGTGCACACCACTATTCTATATCTCAGGGCTCAATTTGGTGTGTCGTTAAGGACCTCTTAGCCGCCAGTTTCCCACCAAGTCAGGGGTGGGATGCCTCTGCACGTGCGCACGTGCACACCCTTATTATGTATCTCAGGAACGGCTGAGCCGATTGTTTTCGAATTTGGTGCGTGACTAGGGACCTCTCAGCCGCCGCCTTTCCACAAATCAGGGATGGGGTGGCTCTGCACGTGCGCACGTGCGCACCCTTTTTTGTATCTCATAAATTAATTGCCCGATCGAGTTGAAATTCTCCATACATTTCCTTCGCCCTCGCTCGTTCATCACCAACTACGGTGCCTTACTGGTAAGTTATACTTTAATTAGAGTCAACACCCCCTGCAAATAAGGTACTCGAGAGCCCTCTCAGGTCAGCCCAGCTCGGTGCCAGCTCACCTCCGGGGCAGTCGAGCTCGGCAGCCTCGTCGCTGCTGTCCTGACATTGAGGGATGCCGTCGCAGGCGTTATAGATGGCGATACACTCGCCGCTGTGGCACTCAAAATGAAACCGGCTGCAGCGAGGAGGCGGTGCTGCAGCACACGGGGGATATAGGCAGTCAGTACCCAGTGGTGCTCAAACTGAAACAAGCTGCAGCGAGGAGTCGGTGCTGCAGCACACGGGGGATATAGGCAGTCAGTACCCAGTGGTGCTCAAACTGAAACAAGCTGCAGCGAGGAGGCGGCGCTGCAGCACACGAGAGACATAGGCGGTCAGTACCCAGTGGTGCTCAAACTGAAACAAGCTGCAGCGAGGAGGCGGCGCTGCAGCACACGGGAGACATAGGCGGTCAGTACCAGCACACGGGGGACATAGGCAGTCAGTACCCAGTGGTGCTCAAACTGAAACAAGCTGCAGCGAGGAGGCGGCGCTATAGCACACGGGAGACATAGGCGGTCAGTACCAGCACACGGGGGACATAGGCAGTCAGTACCCAGTGGTGCTCAAACTGAAACAAGCTGCAGCGAGGAGGCGGCGCTGCAGCACACGGGGGACGTAGGCAGCCAGTACCCAGTGGTGCTCAAACTGAAACAAGCTGCAGCGAGGAGGCGGCGCTGCAGCACACGGGGGATATAGGCAGTCAGTACCCAGTGGTGCTCAAACTGAAATAAGCTGCAGCAAGGAGGCGGCGCTGCAGCACACGGGGGACATAGGCAGTCAGTACCCAGTGGTGCTCAAACTGAAACAAGCTGCAGCGAGGAGGCGGCGCTGCAGCACACGGGGGACATAGGCAGTCAGTACCCAGTGGTGCTCAAACTGAAACAAGCTGCAGCGAGGAGGCGGCGCTGCAGCAGACGGGGGACATAGGCAGTCAGTACCCAGTGGTACTCAAACTGAAACAAGCTGCAGCGAGGAGGCGGCGCTGCAGCACACGGGGGATATAGGCAGTCAGTAACCAGTGGTGCTCAAACTGAAACAAGCTGCAGCGAGGAGGCGGCGCTGCAGCACACGGGGATATAGGCAGTCAGTACCCAGTGGTGCTCAAACTGAAACAAGCTGCAGCGAGGAGGCGGCGCTGCAGCACACGGGGGATATAGGCAGTCAGTACCCAGTGGTGCTCAAACTGAAACAAGCTGCAGCAAGGAGGCGGCGCTGCAGCACACGGGGATATAGGCAGTCAGTACCCAGTGGTGCTCAAACTGAAACAAGCTGCAGCGAGGAGGCGGCGCTGCAGCACACGGGGATATAGGCAGTCAGTACCCAGTGGTGCTCAAACTGAAACAAGCTGTAGCGAGGAGGCGGCGCTGCAGCACACGGGGGACATAGGCGGTCAGTACCCAGTGGTGCTCAAACTGAAACAAGCTGCAGCGAGGAGGCGGCGCTGCAGCGAACGGGCGACATAGGCAGTCAGTACCCAGTGGTTCTCAAACTGAAACAAGCTGCAGCGAGAAGCCGGCGCTGCAGCACACGGAAGACATAGGCAGTCAGTACCCAGTGGTGCTCAAACTGAAACAAGCTGCAGCGAGGAGGCGGCGCTGCAGCACACGGGGGACATAGGCAGTCAGTACCAGCACACGGGGGACATAGGCAGTCAGTACCAGCACACGGGGGACATAGGCAGTCAGTACCCAGTGGTGCTCAAACTGAAACAAGCTGCAGCGAGGAGTCGGCGCTGCAGCATACGGGGGACATAGGCAGTCAGTACCCAGTGGTGCTCAAACTGAAACAAGCTGCAGCGAGGAGGCGGCGCTGCAGCACACGGGAGACATAGGCGGTCAGTACCAGCACACGGGGGACATAGGCAGTCAGTACCCAGTGGTGCTCAAACTGAAACAAGCTGCAGCGAGGAGGCGGCGCTGCAGCACACGGGAGACATAGACGGTCAGTACCAGCACACGGGGGACATAGGCAGTCAGTACCCAGTGGTGCTCAAACTGAAACAAGCTGCAGCGAGGAGGCGGCGCTGCAGCACACGGGGGACATAGGCAGCCAGTAACCAGTGGTGCTCAAACTGAAACAAGCTGCAGCGAGGAGGCGGCGCTGCAGCACACGGGGATATAGGCAGTCAGTACCCAGTGGTGCTCAAACTGAAACAAGCTGCAGCAAGGAGGCAGCGCTGCAGCACACGGGGGACATAGGCAGTCAGTACCCAGTGGTGCTCAAACTGAAACAAGCTGCAGCGAGGAGGTGGCGCTGCAGCACACGGGGGACATAGGCAGTCCGTACCCAGTGGTGCTCAAACTGAAACAAGCTGCAGCGAGGAGGCGGCGCTGCAGCAGACGGGGGACATAGGCAGTCAGTATCCAGTGGTGCTCAAACTGAAACAAGCTGCAGCGAGGAGGCGGCGCTGCAGCACACGGGGGATATAGGCAGTCAGTACCCAGTGGGCTCAAACTGAAACAAGCTGCAGCGAGGAGGCGGCGCTGTAGCACACGGGGATATAGGCAGTCAGTACCCAGTGGTGCTCAAACTGAAACAAGCTGCAGCGAGGAGGCGGCGCTGCAGCACACGGGGGATATAGGCAGTCAGTACCCAGTGGTACTCAAACTGAAACAAGCTGCAGCAAGGAGGCGGCGCTGCAGCACACGGGGATATAGGCAGTCAGTACCCAGTGGTGCTCAAACTGAAACAAGCTGCAGCGAGGAGGCGGCGCTGCAGCACACGGGGGATATAGGCAGTCAGTACCCAGTGGTGCTCAAACTGAAACAAGCTGCAGCGAGGAGGCGGCGCTGCAGCACACGGGGGACATAGGCAGTCAGTACCCAGTGGTGCTCAAACTGAAACAAGCTGCAGCGAGGAGGCGGCGCTGCAGCGAACGGGGGATATAGGCAGTCAGTACCCAGTGGTGCTCAAACTGAAACAAGCTGCAGCGATGAGGCGGCGCTGCAGCACGCGGGGGATATAGGCACTCAGTACCCAGTGGTGCTCAAACTGAAACAAGCTGCAGCGAGGAGGCGGCGCTGCAGCGAACGGGGGATATAGGCAGTCAGTACCCAGTGGTGCTCAAACTGAAACAAGCTGCAGCGAGGAGGCGGCGCTGCAGCACACGAGAGACATAGGCGGTCAGTACCAGCACACGGGGGACATAGGCAGTCAGTACCCAGTGGTGCTCAAACTGAAACAAGCTGCAGCGAGGAGGCGGCGCTGCAGCACAGGGGAGACATAGGCAGTCAGTACCCAGTGGTGCTCAAACTGAAACAAGCTGCAGCGAGGAGGCGGCGCTGCAGCACACGGGAGACATAGGCGGTCAGTACCAGCACACGGGGGACATAGGCAGTCAGTACCCAGTGGTGCTCAAACTGAAACAAGCTGCAGCGAGGAGGCGGCGCTGCAGCACACGGGGATATAGGCAGTCAGCACCCAGTGGTGCTCAAACTGAAACAAGCTGCAGCGAGGAGGCGGCGCTGCAGCACACGGAGGACATAGGCAGTCAGTACCCAGTGGTGCTCAAACTGAAACAAGCTGCAGCGATGAGGCGGCGCTGCAGCACACGGGGGACATAGGCAGTCAGTACCCAGTGGTGCTCAAACTGAAACAAGCTGCAGCGAGGAGGCGGCGCTGCAGCACACGGGGGATATAAGCAGTCAGTACCCCGTGGTGCTCAAACTGAAACAAGCTGCAGCGAGGAGGCGGCGCTGCAGCAGACGGGGGACATAGGCAGTCAGTACCCAGTGGTGCTCAAACTGAAACAAGCTGCAGCGAGGAGGCGGCGCTGTAGCACACGGGGATATAGGCAGTCAGTACCCTGTGGTGCTCAAACTGAAACAAGCTGCAGCGAGGAGGCGGCGCTGCAGCACACGGGGGGATATAGGCAGTCAGTACCCAGTGGTGCTCAAACTGAAACAAGCTGCAGCAAGGAGGCGGCGCTGCAGCACACGGGGATATAGGCAGTCAGTACCCAGTGGTGCTCAAACTGAAACAAGCTGCAGCGAGGAGGCGGCGCTGCAGCACCCGGGGGATATAGGCAGTCAGTACCCAGTGGTGCTCAAACTGAAACAAGCTGCAGCGAGGAGGCGGCGCTGCAGCGAACGGGGGATATAGGCAGTCAGTACCCAGTGGTGCTCAAACTGAAACAAGCTGCAGCGATGAGGCGGCGCTGCAGCACACGGGGGATATAGGCACTCAGTACCCAGTGGTGCTCAAACTGAAACAAGCTGCAGCGAGGAGGCGGCGCTGCAGCGAACGGGGGATATAGGCAGTCAGTACCCAGTGGTGCTCAAACTGAAACAAGCTGCAGCGAGGAGGCGGCGCTGCAGCACACGAGAGACATAGGCGGTCAGTACCAGCACACGGGGGACATAGGCAGGCAGTACCCAGTGGTGCTCAAACTGAAACAAGCTGCAGCGAGGAGGCGGCGCTGCAGCACAGGGGAGACATAGGCAGTCAGTACCCAGTGGTGCTCAAACTGAAACAAGCTGCAGCGAGGAGGCGGCGCTGCAGCACACGGGATACATAGGCGGTCAGTACCAGCACACGGGAGACATAGGCAGTCAGTACCCAGTGGTGCTCAAACTGAAACAAGCTGCAGCGAGGAGGCGGCGCTGCAGCACACGGGGATATAGGCAGTCAGTACCCAGTGGTGCTCAAACTGAAACAAGCTGCAGCGAGGAGGCGGCGCTGCAGCACACGGAGGACATAGGCAGTCAGTACCCAGTGGTGCTCAAACTGAAACAAGCTGCAGCGATGAGGCGGCGCTGCAGCACACGGGGGACA
Organism: Chirona hameri; assembly: GCA_036785665.1. Lineage (NCBI taxonomy): Eukaryota > Metazoa > Arthropoda > Thecostraca > Balanomorpha > Balanidae > Chirona > Chirona hameri. Next base: position 45,828 of record JAXIVJ010006328.1, on the reverse strand, counting down.
TAGGCAGTCAGTACCCAGTGGTGCTCAAACTGAAACAAGCTGCAGCGAGGAGGCGGCGCTGCAGCACACGGGGGATATAGGCAGTCAGTACCCCGTGGTGCTCAAACTGAAACAAGCTGCAGCGAGGAGGCGGCGCTGCAGCACACGGGGGACATAGGCAGTCAGTACCCAGTGGTGCTCAAACTGAAACAAGCTGCAGCGAGGAGGCGGCGCTGCAGCACACGGGGGATATAGGCAGTCAGTACCCAGTGGTGCTCAATCTGAAACAAGCTGCAGCGAGGAGGCGGCGCTGCAGCACACGGGAGACATAGGCAGTCAGTACCCAGTGGTGCTCAAACTGAAACAAGCTGCAGCCAGGAGCCGGCGCTGCAGCACACGGGGGATATAGGCAGTCATTACCCAGTGGTGCTCAAACTGAAACAAGCTGCAGCGAGGAGGCGGCGCTGTAGCACACGGGGGATATAGGCACTCAGTAGTCAGTACCCAGTGGTGCTTAAACTGAAACAAGCTGCAGCGAGGAGGCGGGGCTGCAGCACACGGGGGACATAGGCAGTCAGTACCCAGTGGTGCTCAAACTGAAACAAGTTGCAGCGAGGAGGCGGCGCTGCAGCACACGGGGGACATAGGCAGTCAGTACCCAGTGGTGCTCAAACTGAAACAAGCTGAAGCGAGGAGGCGGCGCTGCAGCACACGGGGGACATAGGCAGTCAGTACCCAGTGGTGCTCAAACTGAAACAAGCTGCAGCGAGGAGGCGGCACTGCAGCACACGGGAGACATAGGCAGTCAGTACCCAGTGGTGCTCAAACTGAAACAAGCTGCAGCGAGGAGGCAGCGTTGCAGCACACGGGGGACATAGGCAGTCAGTACCCAGTGGTGCTCAAACTGAAACAAGCTGCAGCGAGGAGGCGGCGCTGCAGCACACGGGGGACATAGGCAGTCAGTACCCAGTGGTGCTCAAACTGAAACAAGCTGCAGCAAGGAGGCGGCGCTGCAGCACACGGGGGACATAGGCAGTCAGTATCCAGTGGTGCTCAAACTGAAACAAGCTGCACCGAGGAGGCGGCGCTGCAGCACACGGGGACATAGGCGGTCAGTACCCAGTGGTGCTCAAACTGAAACAAGCTGCAGCGAGGAGGCGGCGCTGCAGCACACGGGAGATATAGGCAGTCAGTGCCCAGTGGTGCTCAATCTGAAACAAGCTGCAGCGAGGAGGCGGCGCTGCAGCACACGGGGGACATAGGCAGTCAGTACCCAGTGGTGCTCAAACTGAAACAAGCTGCAGCGAGGAGGCGGCGCTGCAGCAGACGGGGGACATAGGCAGTCAGTACCCAGTGGTGCTCAAACTGAAACAAGCTGCAGCGAGGAGGCGGCGCTGCAGCACACGGGGGACATAGGCAGCCAGTACCCAGTGGTGCTCAAACTGAAACAAGCTGCAGCGAGGAGGCGGCGCTGCAGCACACGGGGGACATAGGCAGTCAGTACCCAGTGGTGCTCAAACTGAAACAAGCTGCAGCGAGGAGGCGGCGCTGCAGCAGACGGAGGACATAGGCGGCCAGTACCCAGTGGTGCTCAAACTGAAACAAGCTGCAGCGAGGCGGCGGCGCTGCAGCACACGGGGGATATAGGCAGTCAGTACCTAGTGGTGCTCAAACTGAAACAAGCTGCAGCGAGGAGCCGGCGCTGCAGCACACGGAGGATATAGGCAGTCAGTACCCAGTGGTGCTCAAACTGAAACAAGCTGCAGCGAGGAGGCGGCGCTGCAGCACACGGGGGACATAGGCAGTCAGTACCAGCACACGGGGGACATAGGCAGTCAGTACCAGCACACGGGGACATAGGCGGTCAGTACCCAGTGGTGCTCAAACTGAAACAAGCTGCAGCGAGGAGGCGGCGCTGCAGCACACGGGGGATATAGGCAGTCAGTACCCAGTGGTGCTCAAACTGAAACAAGCTGCAGCGAGGAGGCGGCGCTGCAGCACACGGGGGACATAGGCAGTCAGTACCCAGTGGTGCTCAAACTGAAACAAGCTGCAGCGAGGAGGCGGCGCTGCAGCGAACGGGGGATATAGGCAGTCAGTACCCAGTGGTGCTCAAACTGAAACAAGCTGCAGCGATGAGGCGGCGCTGCAGCACACGGGGGATATAGGCAGTCAGTACCCAGTGGTGCTCAAACTGAAACAAGCTGCAGCGAGGAGGCGGCGCTGCAGCACACGAGAGACATAGGCGGTCAGTACCAGCACACGGGGGACATAGGCAGTCAGTACCCAGTGGTGCTCAAACTGAAACAAGCTGCAGCGAGGAGGCGGCGCTGCAGCACAGGGGAGACATAGGCAGTCAGTACCCAGTGGTGCTCAAACTGAAACAAGCTGCAGCGAGGAGGCGGCGCTGCAGCACACGGGAGACATAGGCAGTCAGTACCCAGTGGTGCTCAAACTGAAACAAGCTGCAGCGATGAGGCGGCGCTGCAGCACACGGGGGACATAGGCAGTCAGTACCCAGTGGTGCTCAAACTGAAACAAGCTGCAGCGAGGAGGCGGCGCTGCAGCACACGGGGGATATAGGCAGTCAGTACCCCGTGGTGCTCAAACTGAAACAAGCTGCAGCGAGGAGGCGGCGCTGCAGCAGACGGGGGACATAGGCAGTCAGTACCCAGTGGTGCTCAAACTGAAACAAGCTGCAGCGAGGAGGCGGCGCTGCAGCACACGGGGGATATAGGCAGTCAGTACCCAGTGGTGCTCAAACTGAAACAAGCTGCAGCGAGGAGGCGGCGCTGTAGCACACGGGGATATAGGCAGTCAGTACCCTGTGGTGCTCAAACTGAAACAAGCTGCAGCGAGGAGGCGGCGCTGCAGCACACGGGGGATATAGGCAGTCAGCACCCAGTGGTGCTCAAACTGAAACAAGCTGCAGCAAGGAGGCGGCGCTGCAGCACACGGGGATATAGGCAGTCAGTACCCAGTGGTGCTCAAACTGAAACAAGCTGCAGCGAGGAGGCGGCGCTGCAGCACACGGGGGATATAGGCAGTCAGTACCCAGTGGTGCTCAAACTGAAACAAGCTGCAGCGAGGAGGCGGCGCTGCAGCACACGGGGGACATAGGCAGTCAGTACCCAGTGGTGCTCAAACTGAAACAAGCTGCAGCGAGGAGGCGGCGCTGCAGCGAACGGGGGATATAGGCAGTCAGTACCCAGTGGTGCTCAAACTGAAACAAGCTGCAGCGATGAGGCGGCGCTGCAGCACACGGGGGATATAGGCACTCAGTACCCAGTGGTGCTCAAACTGAAACAAGCTGCAGCGAGGAGGCGGCGCTGCAGCGAACGGGGGATATAGGCAGTCAGTACCCAGTGGTGCTCAAACTGAAACAAGCTGCAGCGAGGAGGCGGCGCTGCAGCACACGAGAGACATAGGCGGTCAGTACCAGCACACGGGGGACATAGGCAGTCAGTACCCAGTGGTGCTCAAACTGAAACAAGCTGCAGCGAGGAGGCGGCGCTGCAGCACAGGGGAGACATAGGCAGTCAGTACCCAGTGGTGCTCAAACTGAAACAAGCTGCAGCGAGGAGGCAGCGCTGCAGCACACGGGATACATAGGCGGTCAGTACCAGCACACGGGGGACATAGGCAGTCAGTACCCAGTGGTGCTCAAACTGAAACAAGCTGCAGCGAGGAGGCGGCGCTGCAGCACACGGGGATATAGGCAGTCAGTACCCAGTGGTGCTCAAACTGAAACAAGCTGCAGCGAGGAGGCGGCGCTGCAGCACACGGAGGACATAGGCAGTCAGTACCCAGTGGTGCTCAAACTGAAACAAGCTGCAGCGATGAGGCGGCGCTGCAGCACACGGGGGACATAGGCAGTCAGTACCCAGTGGTGCTCAAACTGAAACAAGCTGCAGCGAGGAGGCGGCGCTGCATCACACGGGGGATATAGGCAGTCAGTACCCCGTGGTGCTCAAACTGAAACAAGCTGCAGCGAGGAGGCGGCGCTGCAGCACACGGGGGACATAGGCAGTCAGTACCCAGTGGTGCTCAAACTGAAACAAGCTGCAGCGAGGAGGCGGCGCTGCAGCACACGGGGGATATAGGCAGTCAGTACCCAGTGGTGCTCAATCTGAAACAAGCTGCAGCGAGGAGGCGGCGCTGCAGCACACGGGAGACATAGGCAGTCAGTACCCAGTGGTGCTCAAACTGAAACAAGCTGCAGCCAGGAGCCGGCACTGCAGCACACGGGGGATATAGGCAGTCATTACCCAGTGGTGCTCAAACTGAAACAAGCTGCAGCGAGAAGGCGGCGCCGTAGCACACGGGGGATATAGGCACTCAGTAGTCAGTACCCAGTGGTGCTTAAACTGAAACAAGCTGCAGCGAGGAGGCGGGGCTGCAGCACACGGGGGACATAGGCAGTCAGTACCCAGTGGTGCTCAAACTGAAACAAGTTGCAGCGAGGAGGCGGCGCTGCAGCACACGGGGGACATAGGCAGTCAGTACCCAGTGGTGCTCAAACTGAAACAAGCTGCAGCGAGGAGGCGGCGCTGCAGCACACGGGCGACATAGGCAGTCAGTACCCAGTGGTGTTCAAACTGAAACAAGCTGCAGCGAGGAGGCGGCGCTGCAGCACACGGGGGACATAGGCAGTCAGTACCCAGTGGTGCTCAAACTGAAACAAGCTGCAGCGAGGAGGCGGCACTGCAGCACACGGGAGACATAGGTAGTCAGTACCCAGTGGTGCTCAAACTGAAACAAGCTGCAGCGAGGAGGCAGCGTTGCAGCACACGGGGGACATAGGCAGTCAGTACCCAGTGGTGCTCAAACTGAAACAAGCTGCAGCGAGGAGGCGGCGCTGCAGCACACGGGGGACATAGGCAGTCAGTACCCAGTGGTGCTCAAACTGAAACAAGCTGCAGCAAGGAGGCGGCGCTGCAGCACACGGGGGACATAGGCAGTCAGTATCCAGTGGTGCTCAAACTGAAACAAGCTGCACCGAGGAGGCGGCGCTGCAGCACACGGGGACATAGGCGGTCAGTACCCAGTGGTGCTCAAACTGAAACAAGCTGCAGCGAGGAGGCGGCGCTGCAGCACACGGGAGATATAGGCAGTCAGTGCCCAGTGGTGCTCAATCTGAAACAAGCTGCAGCGAGGAGGCGGCGCTGCAGCACACGGGGGACATAGGCAGTCAGTACCCAGTGGTGCTCAAACTGAAACAAGCTGCAGCGAGGAGGCGGCGCTGCAGCAGACGGGGGACATAGGCAGTCAGTACCCAGTGGTGCTCAAACTGAAACAAGCTGCAGCGAGGAGGCGGCGCTGCAGCACACGGGGGACATAGGCAGCCAGTACCCAGTGGTGCTCAAACTGAAACAAGCTGCAGCGAGGAGGCGGCGCTGCAGCACACGGGGGACATAGGCAGTCAGTACCCAGTGGTGCTCAAACTGAAACAAGCTGCAGCGAGGAGGCGGCACTGCAGCAGACGGAGGACATAGGCGGCCAGTACCCAATGGTGCTCAAACTGAAACAAGCTGCAGCGAGGCGGCGGCGCTGCAGCACACGGGGGATATAGGCAGTCAGTACCTAGTGGTGCTCAAACTGAAACAAGCTGCAGCGAGGAGCCGGCGCTGCAGCACACGGAGGATATAGGCAGTCAGTACCCAGTGGTGCTCAAACTGAAACAAGCTGCAGCGAGGAGGCGGCGCTGCAGCACACGGGGGACATAGGCAGTCAGTACCAGCACACGGGGAAAATAGGCAGTCAGTACCAGCACACGGGGACATAGGCGGTCAGTACCCAGTGGTGCTCAAACTGAAACAAGCTGCAGCAAGGAGGCGGCGCTGCAGCATACGGGAGACATAGGCAGTCAGTACCCAGTGGTGCTCAAACTGAAACAAGCTGCAGCGAGGAGCCGGCGCTGCAGCACACGGGGGACATAGGCGGTCAGTACCCAGTGGTGCTCAAACTGAAACAAGCTGCAGCGAGGAGGCGGCGCTGCAGCACACGGGAGACATAGGCAGTCAGTACCCAGTGGTGCTCAAACTGAAACAAGCTGCAGCGAGGAGCCGGCGCTGCAGCACACGGGGGATATAGGCAGTCAGTACCCAGTGGTGCTCAAACTGAAACAAGCTGCAGCGAGGAGGCGGCGCTGCAGCACACGGGGGATATAGGCACTCAGTAGTCAGTACCCAGTGGTGCTCAAACTGAAACAAGCTGCAGCGAGGAGGCGGGGCTGCAGCACACGGGGGACATAGGCAGTCAGTACCCAGTGGTGCTCAAACTGAAACAAGCTGCAGCGAGGAGGCGGCGCTGCAGCACACGGGGGACATAGGCAGTCAGTACCCAGTGGTGCTCAAACTGAAACAAGCTGCAGCGAGGAGGCGGCGCTGCAGCACACGGGCGACATAGGCAGTCAGTACCCAGTGGTGCTCAAACTGAAACAAGCTGCAGCGAGGAGGCGGCGCTGCAGCACACGGGGGACATAGGCAGTCAGTACCCAGTGGTGCTCAAACTGAAACAAGCTGCAGCGAGGAGGCGGCGCTGCAGCACACGGGAGATATAGGCAGTCAGTGCCCAGTGGTGCTCAATCTGAAACAAGCTGCAGCGAGGAGGCGGCGCTGCAGCACACGGGGGACATAGGCAGTCAGTACCCAGTGGTGCTCAAACTGAAACAAGCTGCAGCGAGGAGGCGGCGCTGCAGCGAACGGGGGATATAGGCAGTCAGTACCCAGTGGTGCTCAAACTGAAACAAGCTGCAGCGAGGAGGCAGCGTTGCAGCACACGGGGGACATAGGCAGTCAGTACCCAGTGGTGCTCAAACTGAAACAAGCTGCAGCGAGGAGGCGGCGCTGCAGCAGACGGGGGACATAGGCAGTCAGTACCCAGTGGTGCTCAAACTGAAACAAGCTGCAGCGAGGAGGCGGCGCTGCAGCACACGGGGGACATAGGCAGCCAGTACCCAGTGGTGCTCAAACTGAAACAAGCTGCAGCGAGGAGGCGGCGCTGCAGCACACGGGGGACATAGGCAGTCAGTACCCAGTGGTGCTCAAACTGAAACAAGCTGCAGCGAGGAGGCGGCGCTGCAGCAGACGGAGGACATAGGCGGCCAGTACCCAGTGGTACTCAAACTGAAACAAGCTGCAGCGAGGCGGCGGCGCTGCAGCACACGGGGGATATAGGCAGTCAGTACCTAGTGGTGCTCAAACTGAAACAAGCTGCAGCGAGGAGCCGGCGCTGCAGCACACGGGGGATATAGGCAGTCAGTACCCAGTGGTGCTCAAACTGAAACAAGCTGCAGTGAGGAGGCGGCGCTGCAGCACACGGGAGACATAGGCAGTCAGTACCCAGTGGTGCTCAAACTGAAACAAGCTGCAGCGAGGCGGCGGCGCTGCAGCACACAGGGGACATAGGCAGTCAGTACCCAGTGGTGCTCAAACTGAAACAAGCTGCAGCGAGGAGGCGGCTCTGCAGCACACGGGGGACATAGGCAGTCAGTACCCAGTGGTGCTCAAACTGAAACAAGCTGCAGCGAGGAGGCGGCGCTGCAGCACACGGGGGACATAGGCAGTCAGTACCCAGTGGTGCTCAAACTGAAACCAGCTGCAGCGAGGAGGCGGCGCTGCAGCACACGGGGGACATAGGCAGTCAGTACCCAGTGGTGCTCAAACTGAAACAAGCTGCAGCGAGGAGGCGGCGCTGCAGCACACGGGGGACATAGGCAGTCAGTACCCAGTGGTGCTCAAACTGAAACAAGCTGCAGCGAGGAGGCGGCGCTGCAGCACACGGGGGACATAGGCAGTCAGTACCCAGTGGTGCTCAAACTGAAACAAGCTACAGCGAGGAGGTGGCGCTGCAGCACACGGGGGACATAGGCAGTCAGTACCCAGTGGTGCTCAAACTGAAACAAGCTGCAGCGAGGAGGCGGCGCAGCGAGGAGGCGGCGCTGCAGCACACGGGGGACATAGGCAGTCAGTACCAGCACACGGGGGACATAGGCAGTCAGTACCCAGTGGTGCTCAAACTGAAACAAGCTGCAGCGAGGAGGCGGTGCTGAAGCGAACGGGCGACATAGGCAGTCAGTACCCAGTGGTGCTCAAACTGAAACACGCTGCAGCGAGGAGCCGGCGCTGCAGCACACGGGAGACATAGGCAGTCAGTACCCAGTGGTGCTCAAACTGAAACAAGCTGCAGCGAGGAGGCGGCGCTGCAGCACACGGGGGATATAGGCAGTCAGTACCAGCACACGGGGGACATAGGCAGTCAGTACCAGCACACGGGGACATAGGCGGTCAGTACCCAGTGGTGCTCAAACTGAAACAAGCTGCAGCGAGGAGGCGGCGCTGCAGCACACGGGAGACATAGGCAGTCAGTACCCAGTGGTGCTCAAACTGAAACAAGCTGCAGCGAGGAGCCGGCGCTGCAGCACACGGGGGATATAGGCAGTCAGTACCCAGTGGTGCTCAAACTGAAACAAGCTGCAGCGAGGAGGCGGCGCTGCAGCACACGTGGGATACAGGCACTCAGTAGTCAGTAAACAGTGGTGCTCAAACTGAAACAAGCTGCAGCGAGGAGGCGGGGCTGCAGCACACGGGGGACATAGGCAGTCAGTACCCAGTGGTGCTCAAACTGAAACAAGCTGCAGCGAGGAGGCGGCGCTGCAGCACACGGGGGACATAGGCAGTCAGTACCCAGTGGTGCTCAAACTGAAACAAGCTGCAGCGAGGAGGCGGCGCTGCAGCACACGGGCGACATAGGCAGTCAGTACACAGTGGTGCTCAAACTGAAACAATCTGCAGCGAGGAGGCGGCGCTGCAGCACACGGGGGACATAGGCAGTCAGTACCCAGTGGTGCTCAAACTGAAACAAGCTGCAGCGAGGAGGCGGCGCTGCAGCGAACGGGGGATATAGGCAGTCAGTACCCAGTGGTGCTCAAACTGAAACAAGCTGCAGCGAGGAGGCAGCGTTGCAGCACACGGGGGACATAGGCAGTCAGTACCCAGTGGTGCTCAAACTGAAACAAGCTGCAGCGAGGAGGCGGCGCTGCAGCAGACGGGGGACATAGGCAGTCAGTACCCAGTGGTGCTCAAACTGAAACAAGCTGCAGCGAGGAGGCGGCGCTGCAGCACACGGGGGACATAGGCAGCCAGTACCCAGTGGTGCTCAAACTGAAACAAGCTGCAGCGAGGAGGCGGCGCTGCAGCACACGGGGGACATAGGCAGTCAGTACCCAGTCGTGCTCAAACTGAAACAAGCTGCAGCGAGGAGGCGGCGCTGCAGCAGACGGAGGACATAGGCGGCCAGTACCCAGTGGTGCTCAAACTGAAACAAGCTGCAGCGAGGCGGCGGCGCTGCAGCACACGGGGGATATAGGCAGTCAGTACCTAGTGGTGCTCAAACTGAAACAAGCTGCAGCGAGGAGCCGGCGCTGCAGCACACGGGGGATATAGGCAGTCAGTACCCAGTGGTGCTCAAACTGAAACAAGCTGCAGCGAGGAGGCGGCGCTGCAGCACACGGGGGACATAGGCAGTCAGTACCAGCACACGGGGGACATAGGCAGTCAGTACCAGCACACGGGGGACATAGGCGGTCAGTACCCAGTGGTGCTCAAACTGAAACAAGCTGCAACGAGGAGGCGGCGCTGCAGCACACGGGAGACATAGGCAGTCAGTACCCAGTGGTGCTCAAACTGAAACAAGCTGCAGCGAGGAGCCGGCGCTGCAGCACACGGGGGATATAGGCAGTCAGTACCCAGTGGTGCTCAAACTGAAACAAGCTGCAGCGAGGAGGCGGCGCTGCAGCACACGTGGGATACAGGCACTCAGTAGTCAGTACCCAGTGGTGCTCAAACTGAAACAAGCTGCAGCGAGGAGGCGGGGCTGCAGCACACGGGGGACATAGGCAGTCAGTACCCAGTGGTGCTCAAACTGAAACAAGCTGCAGCGAGGAGGCGGCGCTGCAGCACACGGGGGACATAGGCAGTCAGTACCCAGTGGTGCTCAAACTGAAACAAGCTGCAGCGAGGAGGCGGCGCTGCAGCACACGGGCGACATAGGCAGTCAGTACCCAGTGGTGCTCAAACTGAAACAATCTGCAGCGAGGAGGCGGCGCTGCAGCACACGGGGGACATAGGCAGTCAGTACCCAGTGGTGCTCAAACTGAAACAAGCTGCAGCGAGGAGGCGGCGCTGCAGCGAACGGGGGATATAGGCAGTCAGTACCCAGTGGTGCTCAAACTGAAACCAGCTGCAGCGAGGAGGCAGCGTTGCAGCACACGGGGGACATAGGCAGTCAGTACCCAGTGGTGCTCAAACTGAAACAAGCTGCAGCGAGGAGGCGGCGCTGCAGCAGACGGGGGACATAGGCAGTCAGTACCCAGTGGTGCTCAAACTGAAACAAGCTGCAGCGAGGAGGCGGCGCTGCAGCACACGGGGGACATAGGCAGCCAGTACCCAGTGGTGCTCAAACTGAAACAAGCTGCAGCGAGGAGGCGGCGCTGCAGCACACGGGGGACATAGGCAGTCAGTACCCAGTGGTGCTCAAACTGAAACAAGCTGCAGCGAGGAGGCGGCGCTGCAGCAGACGGAGGACATAGGCGGCCAGTACCCAGTGGTGCTCAAACTGAAACAAGCTGCAGCGAGGCGGCGACGCTGCAGCACACGGGGGATATAGGCAGTCAGTACCTAGTGGTGCTCAAACTGAAACAAGCTGCAGCGAGGAGCCGGCGCTGCAGCACACGGGGGATATAGGCAGTCAGTACCCAGTGGTGCTCAAACTGAAACAAGCTGCAGCGAGGAGGCGGCGCTGCAGCACACGGGGGACATAGGCAGTCAGTACCAGCACACGGGGGACATAGGCAGTCAGTACCAGCACACGGGGGACATAGGCGGTCAGTACCCAGTGGTGCTCAAACTGAAACAAGCTGCAGCGAGGAGGCGGCGCTGCAGCACACGGGAGACATAGGCAGTCAGTACCCAGTGGTGCTCAAACTGAAACAAGCTGCAGCGAGGAGCCGGCGCTGCAGCACACGGGGGATATAGGCAGTCAGTACCCAGTGGTGCTCAAACTGAAACAAGCTGCAGCGAGGAGGCGGCGCTGCAGCACACGGGGGATATAGGCACTCAGTAGTCAGTACCCAGTGGTGCTCAAACTGAAACAAGCTGCAGCGAGGAGGCGGGGCTGCAGCACACGGGGGACATAGGCAGTCAGTACCCAGTGGTGCTCAAACTGAAACAAGCTGCAGCGAGGAGGCGGCGCTGCAGCACATGGGGGACATAGGCAGTCAGTACCCAGTGGTGCTCAAACTGAAACAAGCTGCAGCGAGGAGGCGGCGCTGCAGCACACGGGCGACATAGGCAGTCAGTACCCAGTGGTGCTCAAACTGAAACAAGCTGCAGCGAGGAGGCGGCGCTGCAGCACACGGGGGACATAGGCAATCAGTACCCAGTGGTGCTCAAACTGAAACAAGCTGCAGCGAGGAGGCGGCGCTGCAGCACACGGGAGATATAGGCAGTCAGTGCCCAGTGGTGCTCAATCTGAAACAAGCTGCAGCGAGGAGGCGGCGCTGCAGCACACGGGGGACATAGGCAGTCAGTACCCAGTGGTGCTCAAACTGAAACAAGCTGCAGCGAGGAGGCGGCGCTGCAGCGAACGGGGGATATAGGCAGTCAGTACCCAGTGGTGCTCAAACTGAAACAAGCTGCAGCGAGGAGGCAGCGTTGCAGCACACGGGGGACATAGGCAGTCAGTACCCAGTGGTGCTCAAACTGAAACAAGCTGCAGCGAGGAGGCGGCGCTGCAGCAGACGGGGGACATAGGCAGTCAGTACCCAGTGGTGCTCAAACTGAAACAAGCTGCAGCGAGGAGGCGGCGCTGCAGCACACGGGGGACATAGGCAGCCAGTACCCAGTGGTGCTCAAACTGAAACAAGCTGCAGCGAGGAGACATAGGCAGCCAGTACCCAGTGGTGCTCAAACTGAAACAAGCTGCAGCGAGGAGGCGGCGCTGCAGCACACGGGGGACATAGGCAGTCAGTACCCAGTGGTGCTCAAACTGAAACAAGCTGCAGCGAGGAGGCGGCGCTGCAGCAGACGGAGGACATAGGCGGCCAGTACCCAGTGGTGCTCAAACTGAAACAAGCTGCAGCGAGGCGGCGGCGCTGCAGCACACGGGGGATATAGGCAGTCAGTACCTAGTGGTGCTCAAACTGAAACAAGCTGCAGCGAGGAGCCGGCGCTGCAGCACACGGGGGATATAGGCAGTCAGTACCCAGTGGTGCTCAAACTGAAACAAGCTGCAGTGAGGAGGCGGTGCTGCAGCACACGGGAGACATAGGCAGTCAGTACCCAGTGGTGCTCAAACTGAAACAAGCTGCAGCGAGGCGGCGGTGCTGCAGCACACAGGGGACATAGGCAGTCAGTACCCAGTGGTGCTCAAACTGAAACAAGCTGCAGCGAGGAGGCGGCGCTGCAGCACACGGGGGACATGGGCAGTCAGTACCCAGTGGTGCTCAAACTGAAACAAGCTGCAGCGAGGAGGCGGCGCTGCAGCACACGGGGGACATAGGCAGTCAGTACCCAGTGGTGCTCAAACTGAAGCAAGCTGCAGCGAGGAGGCGGCGCTGCAGCACACGGGGGACATAGGCAGTCAGTACCCAGTGGTGCTCAAACTGAAACAAGCTGCAGCGAGGAGGCGGCGCTGCAGCACACGGGGGACATAGGCAGTCAGTACCAGCACACGGGGGACATAGGCAGTCAGTACCAGCACACGGGGGACATAGGCAGTCAGTACCCAGTGGTGCTCAAACTGAAAAAAGCTGCAGCGAGGAGGCGGCGCTGCAGCACACGGGGGACATAGGCGGTCAGTACCAGCACACGGGGGACATAGGCAGTCAGTACCCAGTGGTGCTCAAACTGAAACAAGCTGCAGCGAGGCGGCGGTGCTGCAGCACACAGGGGACATAGGCAGTCAGTACCCAGTGGTGCTCAAACTGAAAAAAGCTGCAGCGAGGAGGCGGCGCTGCAGCACACGGGGGACATAGGCGGTCAGTACCAGCACACGGGGGAGATAGGCAGTCAGTACCCAGTGGTGCTCAAACTACACCGGCAACGGAAGTGGGGCTGACAGAAAACAAACTTAATACCTACACATACATTACCATACGGTTGTACCTAAAAAATGACAGCCATTTGAATCACAAATTAGTAAGAATAAGCTGTCACTGGAACTAACAATATCTAGTAGGGGAGACCGGGGTCACTTGGCCGTTTTTTTGGTGAAAAATATGTTTTAAAATCATGGTCACATTTGATAACTTACACAATGCTAATAGGTGTAAAATTAATTTGTTGTTCCGGTATATTAAGCATACATCGATAATATAGTTCGTTTTAGTAACATTTACACATTTGTACGGGTCACTCAACCGGCCAAGTCACCCCGGGGCCGGGGCGACTTGGCCGGCGGGGGGCAGCCTTGGAATTTTGGTCATTTTCTGGACTTTTTTGGTCCAAAGAATTTTGCTCTCTTCATTTTTTTCCCGGAAATTTGCTCTCTTTTCACCTTACCTTTGTGACATTGTAGTTTACAAAAAAAAACATTTTCCTCATAATAATTTAATATCTATTACAAATCAGGAATTTATACTTTCTAAGTAAAAAAAAAAAATGAAAATCATAATTTCCCTAACAATAAAATTGTATTCTCCACCTATGTATTTTTACTCTCCGGGGCCAGGTCATGAAACGAAAAATCCAACACTGTCTGGGATCCCAGTGGATCCCTCGGCATAAAATGCATGAAGATCTTGGATCCCAGTGGATCCCTCTACGTAAAATGCATGAAGATCTGCGATCCTCCTGGATCCCTCGGCGTAAATTGCAGATCCCACGGCATAAAATAAATCAGGATCGGGGACGGGGGGGGGGGTCACTTGGCCGGGGTTGGAATGGAGTACGTAATCCCCTCTGCGGGCGAGTCAGCTGCAATGACGAAGGACGTGAGCAGACCAGTGTATGGTCGCCCCCGCAGGAGAACATTTTGTGAACACCGTCTTGCAGCGCGGCTGCCTGAGGTTCTGTTCACATGTGTGCATTAGGGTGTCCAACACAATGACATTGTTCGTCGGTACAAACTTGCCAATTGACACGGCGTTCTTCTCCAGGCCAGTAACAAGTATGCCAAATTTAATTTCGATCCTTTGAGTTTTGGTCCCCCCGGGCCTCCGTAAGTTGTTGAGCCCTACCCAAAACGTCAAAAATCAAAGGCGTCGTACATACCTCCGCGTGTGCTCATTTGAAAGCTCTTGTCAAGTAGAACAAACGCTAATTCAGTCGAAATGTTATAAATTCAAGTTTGCGTTCTATGAGTCATAAACAGAGCCCAAAAGGAAGCCTTCAATAGAGCTCTACTAGTGCTAACCCGTCCGCTCCGCTGGACGATTAGCTGGCATCTCCGGGATGGAGGTATCCGCACCAATTTAGCACGTTAATTAACTGGACTGGAACTGGAACTGCATAGGACATAATTACCTATTACCCAGGGCAATAGAACACTGGGTGCTCCAATTTTTTTTTATAGTATATACTAAAAACATACTATAAATTAGAAAACATACCAACAAATGAAGATCACTACCAGATTTTGAATAATATACCAAATATGGATGCACAACATTCGCGGCAAGTATGGCGTTCGTGTTTCAATCAAGATAACCCGCGCACTGCAGGCAGGGGCTTTGCGCCGAACACGAACTACAGGGGGGTTGATTTCCGTGCCCCATGATATATCAAAAACTACGCTACGTAGCGAGAAGCGGAAAGCGGCATTTGATAGCTTGATACCTGTTCTATCGAAAGTATCCAGTATTGTTTTAGTTCAGGTCAAAATTGAGGTCACCAGAGGTCATCAAAGGTCAAATTTTCCAGTTTTTTTTGGCTCCTGTTTAAGGACATCGCTTCAGAAATTCCCATATATCTCAGAAACTATGCTAGTTAAAAACAAACCGAAAAAAGAAAACGCCAGCTAGTGAAATTTGCAATCGCTAAGATGACATCAAATTTGATCCCAGGTCAATATTTGAGGCTCCAGAGGTCAAAAAATGTATTTTTTTTGCTAAATCGTTTTTCGCTATTAACTTTTTATGTAATAAAGATAACGGAAAACTGTTTACGCCATTGTGTTTATCTTGTCAAGATGCTTTGAATGATGCACATGGTGACCTTGTTAAATAAACTTAATTTGACGTCAGGTCAAGGTCAAGTGGTGAACTAAGTAGGTCATGTTGCATATGGGAAGACGTGTCTCGACGATACAAACACATTGATGTCTGTTTCACTTCTCTATCTTCATTATGTCGGGAGTTATTGACAAAAAAGTGATGGTGACCTCGCATGACCTCAAATGATCCAATAGGAGTCACTGACAAAACCTACACTTGGATCATCAAGAATATCCTATAATAACATGATCCAGAAGTAATTGGACTAATATCATGCATATCCTTAGCATTTGTATATTTCCCCATTGACTTATTATGGGAAGGTTACGAAATTGACCTGACCTTAGGTCACCGATATCAAAATTCCGAGATAAACGAATTGTAAGTACTTATGCCCTCATGACATCCTGTAAGTTTCAAACTGATCGGTGAAAAACTCTGGCTTTGGCACAACTGTAAACATTTTTGGAGGTGGGATCACTTGACCTGGTCTGGTGACCTGACCTGAGATGACCCGAGGTTATTTTTTTTTTCTCAAAGTGTGCGCAATTGATGTCCTGACAGGTGTGCGAAAACTCGGCGGCGCTGCGCGCCACCGTTTTTTCGCTATCTTTGAAAAACCTGAGGGGGGGGGGGGGGCGGAAATCAAATCAACCTGCAGTGCGCGGGATAATACAGATTTGCAGTGCAGTGCGCGGGATAATACAGATATCAGATTTGTACAGCCTTTGCATTCACTCCCGTGCAGTGGCATTCTTCGTCACCGACGGCAGGGTATTTATTGGTCCGCGTCTCGCTTTATGTTCCAGTTTCTGGTTAGTTAGTGGAATGTATTTATAATTGAATAATTTAATTTTTGTCAGTTCTGTGAGCAGTCATTGTTGTGTTAACAGCCTTGGAATTTGTGTCATTTTCTGGACTTTTTGGGTCCAAAGAATTTTGCTCTCTTCATATTTCATATTTCATATCAGGCCGCTCAATATTGTTTTCCCCGCAAGTTTGGTAAGACTTCGCTCGGCCTTCGGCCTCGCTCGTAATATACATCCTTGACACCTAACTGGCTGAATTTGGCGACACTGTGTTGAGATAATTGTGTATGTACTCATTGGTTATTTGCAGAACTTTGTAGATACAAGTTATTGGTTCATGTCGTATTCTTCTGCATCCGGCTGTTGCGCTGAAGCGGCGGAGCCTGGACAGCTCGGCGGCGACTGCTGTGTGTTGAATAGTGCAAGTCCGATCGGGTTTGCTGCCGTTGTACTGTGATTGGCGCATGTCGGCTCAGCAGTAGCAGAAGAGGGATCCTGTAGTCGGCTATCTGGGGCTTCCCCGGCACAAGCGTTGATGTCATACAGTTTGTTTTCACATTCTGTTGTGTATTTTCATTGGTGTGAAACATGTGTTATATAAAATATATGTGATTGATCTCATTATAAAGGCATTGCACATGATTTTAAACATTGGCAGATCCAGAACGGTGGTTTCAGGCCTGGGGGATATCAAATATATGTGATTGATCTAATTATAAAGGCATTGCACCGTGCACGTGATTTTAAACATTGGCGGATCCAGAACGGTGGTTAATTTTACTCCGATTTCAGGTGTTGTTTTTTTTTGTGTGTGGGGAGGGGGGGCCCTCATGGCCGCCATGCCCCCTTCCCCTGGATCCGCTAGTGATTTTAAATATCACATTTGTATGTTCTCTGCTGTAGTATTTATTCTGATCTAGTCATAAGCATGCTTGAATTTCTTCCATATATGTATATATAATATATATATATATATATATATATATATATATATATATATATATATATATATATATATATATATATATATATATATATATATATATATATATATATATCTTTATATATATATATATATATATATATATATATATATATATATATATATATATATAAAAATATATATATGTGTATATGTGTATATGTGTATATGTGTATATGTGTATATGTGTATATGTGTATATGTGTATATGTGTATATGTGTATATGTGTATATGTGTATATGTGTATATGTGTATATGTGTATATGTGTATATGTGTATATGTGTATATGTGTATATGTGTATATGTGTATATGTGTATATGTGTATATGTGTATATGTATAGGTAGATGTGTATGTATGTGTATGTGTATGTGTATGTGTATGTGTATGTGTATGTGTATGTGTATGTGTATGTGTATGTGTATGTGTATATGTATATGTATATGTATATGTATATGTATATGTATATGTATATGTATATGTATATGTATATGTATATATATATATATATATATATATATATATATATATATATATATATACATATATATATATATATATATATATATATATATACATATACATATATATATATATATATATATATATATATATATATATATATATATATATATATATATATATATATATATATATATATATATATATATATATATATATATATATATATATATATATATATATATATATATATATATATATATATATATATATATATATATATATATATATATATATATATATATATATATATATATATATATATATATATATATATATATATATATATATATATATATATATATATATATAAATATATATATATATATATATATATATATACATATATATATATATATATATATATATATATATATATATATATATATATATATATATATATATATATATATATATATATATATATATATATATATATATATATATATATATATATATATATATATATATATATATATATATATATATATATATATATATATATATATATAATATATAGTGCATATCAAGAATACTAATATCTAGATCGGATATTTTGCCACAGTATGTTGCCTAAAATATGATATTCCTAATCACGTACGATACCTATATTTAATATTATTGCATTACTAATGGTCTTCTCACATGATAATAACTAAATAATAAATGCATTAATGAATATATAATACATTAATTATTTAGTTGATATCATGAGATCATTATCAATGATATAATATTTCAAAAAGGCCACAGTCAGTGACTATTCACGTCGTTTCCTCATTCCGTCGAATTGAAAAAGTGTTGTCTGCAGCGGGATTCGAACCTGCGCTTGGCCATCGCTCGATCTGCATGGGTTCACGAGATGCTTAATAGCTCGAAAACGAACCTCACGGCGTACACTTTTGAACCCGGAAATCGAAAGAAAAATGTTCACGCTTCATTTCTAGATACTTTTATTGTCGTATCGGTTGCAGGTAAAAAAAAACGTGGGTCCGTAAAATGGTTTTTTAACATGGAACCCTATGGCCTAGTAGGAAAATGTACGCCGTGCTGCCATATGGACTTTGGACCCCCCCCCCCCCCCGCCTATTACCCAGGGCAATAGAACACTCCTATTACCCGTCAAGGGATCCCCACCCCACCAATTCCGGTGCGTCGGCATAGCTAGCTGGCATCTCCGGGATGGAGGTATCCGCACCAATTCAGCACGTGAATTAACTGGGAATTTAAAACTGAATAAACTGAGCGGTGCCGGATAGACAGACAGATAGACTGAAACAGATATACAGACAGACAGACGCTTATAAAAAAGTAATATAGATTGAAGGCTTGGTTTTGGGCTCTGTTTATGACTTATAGAACGAAAACTTGAATTTATAACATTTCGACTGAATTAGAGTTTACTCTACTCGACAAGAGCTTTCAAATGAGCATACGCGGAGGCATTGGTGGAACTTTATATACTTTCGGGGTTGTAGCTACAGCTGCATCCTCAAAAATTACAACCCCAACATTGCCAGTAAATGCGTAAGTAAATACATACTGCAAACGGTACGCAAAATAAAAAAAAATCAATAACAATAATAACCAGTAAGGCGCAGTAGCTGGCGATGATCGAGCGAGCGCGAAGGAAATACAGACAGACATAAATAAAACTGCAACAAAGAGCCTCTTGGGCCCATCCGAGGTTGCAACCCCCCCCCCCCTCCACCAGTCTCGCCCCTTCAAATCACCTTACTCTATCTGCATAAAAGAAGGCTAATCCCACGAGTATTTATGAACTAATCCATTCTCTGTAAAGTGTAAAGTATTTATCTAATCTAATTTTGAAGGAAGCAAGTGTCACTGCATCAGCGACATCCCCTGGTAGCATATTCCAATGTCCTACAACCCTTCTACTGAAAAATGACTGTCGTAGACTAGTCCTACTTTGTTTCATAATGAATTTATGCTGATGACCTCTACCTCGATTTTCCCTATTGAACTCAAACATTTCCATAAAAAGTATAATGAAGTGCAACCTCATGCTCATATTAATATCAAATAACAAAAGAAAATCCAAAATATATTTTCGGCTATGAGCCTTCTTCAGTGGATAATGGCATGATGAACAAGAGATAACAATTACATATACGAAACAAGGAAACTCACGCGATAATTTAGCATACACTCCGCAAACAACAGCGTCTTGCACACACCGCAGCTAACACTAAAAATCTACACCACAAGCACGCACAACATATATACTAACATATTCCTACCAGTCAGTCAGCCGAACATCACAACCACAACAATTTTGTTATTTGATATTAATATGAGCATGAGGTTACACTTCATTGTACTTTTTATAATAATTATGCATCACTCGAGAAAAAAAAAAACAATTGGTTGGGCTCGCCGTAACGTCCCGCACACACAGTAACATACACACATGTGTCTTTACATACATATATAACACAACAATAATAATCCTAAAAGTGAGTATGCCATCACATGATTTTTAGTGTTAGCTGCGGTGTGTGCAAGACGCTGTTGTTTGCGGAGTGTGTGCTAAATTATCGCGCGAGTTTCCTAGTTTCGTATATGTAATTGTTCTCTCTTGTTCATCATGCCATTATCCACTGACGAAGGCTCATAGCCGAAAATATATTTGGGATTTTCTTTTGTTATTTGATATTAATATGAGCATGAGGTTACACTTCATTGTACTTTTTATAATAATTATGCTCAGAATAACGTTTGAAACCATTAAAACTCAAACATTTCCTTTAAATATCCAGAATGCTGACCATTTACAAATTTGAAGACTTCAATTAGATCTCCTCTTAGCCTTCTATATCTAAGTGAAAACATACCCAATTTCTTTAATCTATCTTCATAAGGTAAACTACCAATACAATTCACCATTTTTGTTGCCCTTTTTTGAACGCTTTCTAACAATATGGTGAGGTTGGTATGCGCACGCATAAGGGTGCTGCTTTCCTAGTACTGCTGCCTGACACTACACCAAATTTCAACTCGATCGGGCAAGTAGTTTCTGAGATACAAAAGGGGTGCGCACTTGGGCACGTGCAGAGGTACCCCACACCTGACTTGTGGGGAAGTGGCGGCTGAGAGGTCCCTAACCAGTTAAAGGAAATAGTTCACCTTGGAAAACTTTTACCCAACACAATTTTATTATATATTTTTTAATACAATTTCTTTTTATATTGTTAAAAATGGCCTTATATCGCGCCGATTCAGGACAGAAGGCCGCACATTTTTATTGTTTATCAAAACTATATGCACACTCTCTGAGTCAGAGTCCTGACGTCACGCGAACGTAAACAATGGTTCAGCCAATCGGATTCGAAAGTAGTCGCGTAAAGATAGACTCGCATTGGAGATGTGCCAACCGGCGGCCGGCGTTCGCTCGCTAGCACCAGCTGCAAGCTGATTGGCTGATGGTATAGCCTCTGCCCGGTCTAGAACCAGTACAACATTCTTTCGCCAGCACAGCATTCCTTCGCCAAAAACTCAAATATATTCGGCTGGAGAGTCTTTTCAGTCAAGAAAACTTGCAGATAGGGGTTTCCCAACACGGGCTACAAAACTGCTATCTCAGTTTAAAACTAATGTTGAAGGTGAACTATTTCCTTTAACCACACTCCAAATTTGAACACAATCGGCTCAGCCGTTCCTGATATATAGAATAGAGGTGTGCACGTGCGCATGTGCAGAGGCACCCTACCCCTGACTTGTGGGAAGGCGGCGGCTGAGGAGTCCCTAACCACACACCAAATTTGCACGCAATCGGCCCAGCCGTTGCGGAGTTTTTGCGAGAAATCACTTTTCAACACCCCTCACAAGGCACGCGGCCCGCGCAGTGGTAGTCACCATGTGAGTCGACACTGGTATCAAACAAGGATATAGGGTGGATGAGGCTACACAGCAAAGAAGTCCGCGTGTCAATCGGACGTGCGGTTGCAGATATAAGAGCTTCTGAAAAGCGTCGCCACGGGCCGGGTCCGGCAGCTCATATTCTGACTTTTCCCCTACTTCAAGGAAGCACGAGCGAGCTCGAAGTGCTCGTACGTAATCACCGATGTATTGATGGCTCTCATATGGCTCATATGACGTCCTGGTGGCTCTCATATGGCTCATATTACGTCCTGGTGTTATCCCGCCTTTACCGGAGGGTGATTCCCGGTTTGATTGATAATCAGTAATTTGATCCATAGCTTCGTTGCAAAGGCAGGAAGTGTGTACTAACGTGCATTACTATGTTCTTTGGAACGTGAGATGCAAGGTAGTACTGTATAGAGGTATAGGGTTTTATTGACACGCGCCCTGGAGGGCCTCTGAAAATTACACGCACTGGCGGAGGGGGTGGGAGATAAAGGCCCCGATAATAAATACAATAACGAAAATTGTAGGGTGGAGAGATTCTGTGGGGAATCTGTTTTGTGAAAATTCCATGACCCTAGCCTATCTCCAAGGTCAAATGAGGTCAAATATGCTCAAATTGAATTTTTATGCGCTCCTTGGCTTGACATTGTTATGGAACGCGGTGATTGCGTGTATATGTATATACCCCAAAATGGGCTTAAATGATTTGATAGAAAGTCTAATGATACAATAGGGATGATAGACGTTGCATTTGACTGTTTGTGCAAATCAAACAGATAATAAAACCTATGTTAATTAAAACTATTTTCTATTTTAAAACTGTTTTCTGTCTAACTATTTTCCATTTTGCACATTTTTCGTGTTTTCTTTTTCTTGAGTCGCTTTTACTCCCCCCCCCCCCCGGTCTCCGTCTCTATTACAACCCCAACGAAAAACAAAAAGGTCCGCCTCTGCGCGGAGGTATGTACGACGACTTTGATTTTTGACCTTTTGGGTAGGGGTCAACAACTTACGGAGGCCCGGGGGGGGGGGGGGGGGGGGACCAAAACTCAAAGGATAGAAATTAAATTTGGCATACTTGTTATTGGCCTAAAGAAGAACGCCGTGTCAATTGGCAAGCTTGCACCGACGAAAAGGTGTTTTTTTACACCCTAGTGTGCATGGTTCCATTCATGCAAAATTCCAGGGGGAAGAAGTGAATATATGATGTGGGCACACTAATGCTGAAAATGCAATGAGATGCGCTTGAAAATGTGTTTCATGATCAAAGAATCCAGTACTGAGCAACCAGATCGATCGACCAAAGGGTGACAAAGTGACTTCCGATCAAGTTTGGAAATTTTCGACCTTTTTGCACCCTCCATATAGTTTTAGCGCATCCCAAAATGGCCTTCTCGATTTGCTCTTGTCTAAACTCGGTGCAATACCCCGGAAATACGCACACAAATCCCGTACGTACAGCGAACGGAAATTGTTTACAAGTTTGACCTAAATTATGACCTTGACCTTGACCTTGACCTCGGATAACAAAGTCACACATTATTTCTTGCTCATAATTACCTATTTGATCCACTGGCGTTAACTGCACCTCGATATCTTTACACAATCCGGAGATATACATGGGTAACGTTCGCAGCGCCACCTATACGTTTTTTTTGCGAGGCTGATTTTTTCATTTAATAGGCTATATCCGTTTGTTTTTTCTCGATCAAAATATAATTGATAAAAATCAATCTGGATTTCAGTCAAAAATACAGGTTTCGACTGGGAATAGGTCACGTAAGAAAAGGTCACAAGGTCACAAAATCATTTGTTTTTTAGATAGCCAAAAGTTTTCCTGGATCAGTGCGAGTTCAGTGATATATCACTTTTAAGGTTTCCGGTCGTCTCACTACAAGTTATAATCCATCAAAGAAAGATCTGCAGCGTGACCTCTCGAAATTTCCGGAGGCTATAACTCGGTGACCGTTGCTCGGCGAGGTAAAATATCTGAACAGTCGTCTTCAGGGCCTAAGTCTACCCTATATACCCAATCTTGGATGTTTTTGAAATATGAGGGTGTAAGGCACCAGGGTCGATCTGTCCTGGAACGCCCCACCGGCCAAGTCGCCCCGGAACGGTTTTTGAATAAAAACAGTCTGCACACTCGCCAAAGTTATCGCTAAAACTAGCAAATCAGTCACGCAGTTGCTTGAATTGCTACCTACATCGCACCATATTGTCGGAATTTGGATGCGACCCAAACACCATACAAAGTTTCGTACGGAAGCAAAAGTTATGTTTTTGGGTGAAAATTCCGAAAATTCCCGTTTTGAAGAAAACTATAGGAGCAGGCATGTTGTTGTTTTTGCTCCAGTTCCTCACAACGCCGAGAGATGGTGACAGGTTAAAATGCATTCCTTCAGTGTTGCCAGAGAGCGTAAACATGCGGGTGGCCAAGTCGCCCCGGCGGCCAAGTGACCCCGGCGGCCAAGTGACTCTGGTATCCCCTACCGTTGTATGTGCATAAGTTAAAACAACGAAGCCTAGAAATAAACAAAAAGCCGCCATAACCGGAACGACGCAGACAGATAACGCACGTCGCCCAACTCCGCCTGGCTACCGCCGCTCTTTTTGTGACTTGCATTCGAATGACCTGCTTATCGGCCGCATTAAAGCCTTTGTCCCCTCCACCCATTGACTGCCATTCGCGGCGGCTCGAACTCGAACTCGAACGGCTCGAACGGAAATACAAACCGTGCGCCCACCACGCCACTGCCTGACGAAACGCGCTCAAAGCGGCGCAGCCGGCCCGCGGCGGCCTTTGTGGCGCAGGAAGCGGCGCATCACGGCACAATCGCGGCGCGCTGTGACGTCACGGCCAGAGCGGCAGTCACTGGCCGTCACGCGGCGCGTGCAGGCGGCGTCACGGCGCAGCACGCGGCGGCCGCGCGTGACGTGCCGGACAGGGGCGTGAGTGACCTGCGCTCAAGGTTATCGTGACGGGGTACACGGGCCGCGGGGGCGGCGGGCCTTTGTAGTAAGGGCGGGGTGGAAGTGGAACACTGTGGGTGGGGGAAGGTGGCGCAAGGACTCTATGTGCTAGTAGAGGTCGCAGTGTGCTTGAGCGGTTTTGTACTTGGTGTTTATATTTGGTATTTTCGACTCGTTTCAAATGGAATTGAAATGTTGTGATACCCCTTTAGAATGTTATTGTTTTTTTCAGGTGAAAATATCGTCTTTTATTTCGAATAGCGCGTAACACCGGATTTTAGGACATTGCGCATTGCGTACAGATCTCATAAATTGATTTTGCATCCAATACAATTCCATTCTCGTAAAATCCATTCACGGATTTAAGGTCCCAGCAGATTCGAACCCAAAATGCAACAGTGGAATTTGTATCCCCATATATTATCCAATAGAGTACTTAAGATCTCTGATTTTAATGAGTTATTGGATTAATTTTCAAAGCGGATCTGGGATCCAGAACTTAATAATTGTATTCCGGGACCGGTTTTTGAAATTAATTTAGAATCACTTGTTTGAGACAATCTTTTGAGCCACAATAAAGGTTGACATATTATGCACAAGCCAAAGCAGTTTGGCTTACAACATATGTACGTTTTCAGCGAATTTTTAATGTATTACGAATAGTAACTGCCCTTACACCAAATAATACTGATCTTTATGAACATTGAACACTAAGCTTTTTATTGAGCAAGATCGACGAATGTTATGTCAACTTTTATTTTGTATTTCAACGTTGTTATTCAGTCAATTCTGTTTTTTTATGGAACAAAATCTACAGAACACCTAATAATACCGAACAGCTTTGCAACTCTCCTACAACACCAGTATAGCGATCCCATCCATACCTCGGAGGTGGATATATTCACACATCACAGAAAATAAGACTAATTACTTAAGATGGCCGCTTCCGGCATCATCCGGCACTCATGGCTGGCGACCCGACTGATCGCGGCTTAAAGAGCAGAGGGTCTGCTTAAAGGAAATAGCTCACCTTCAACATTAGTTTTCAACTGAGATAGCAGTTTTGTAGCCCGTGTTGGGAAACCCCTATCTGCAAGTTTTCTTGACTGAAAAGACTTTCCAGCCGAATATATTTGATTTTTTGGCTAAGGAATGCGGTGCTGGCGAAAGAATGTTGTACTGGTTCTAGCCCGGGCAGAGGCTATACCATCAGCCAATCAGCTTGCAGTTGGTGCTAGCAAGCGAACGCCGGCCGCCGGTTGGCACATCTCCAATGCGAGTCTGTCCTTACGCGACTACTTTCGAATCTGATTGGCTGAACCATTTTTTACATTCGCGTGACGTCAGGACTCTGACTCAGAGAGTATGCATATAGTTTTGATAAACAATACAAATTTACGACCTTATGTCCTGAATCGGCGCGATATAAGGCCATTTTTGACAATATAAAAATAAATTGTATTAAAAATATAATCAAATCGTGTTTGGTAAAAAAAATTCCAAGGTGAACTATTTCCTTTAATGAGCGATGCTCTCCATTCACCCACTAATCAACTGCATATCACACCTCTGGATAGAGACGCTGCCACCACACACGCTCCGACCAGCGGCACAGCGCGGGTGACGTCACTGGCTCTAGGCATGACGTCACACGGGTGACGTCACGTGAGCAGGGCGGCGCGAGCGGCGGCGCGGCGGTCGGCGTGCGGTGCCTCCTAGTCAGACAGAGTAGTGGTCCACCGTACAGAGGTGTGACTCGCAACCAGCTCCCGATCCGCCGCGACTCGCTCCCGACTCGCTCCCGACTCGCTTCCGACTCGCTCCTGACTCGCTCCCGACTCGCTCCTGACTCGCTCCTGAATCGCTCCCGACTCGCTCCCTACTCGCTCCTGACTCGCTCCCGACTCGCTCCCGACTCGCTCCCGACTCGCTCCCGACTCGCTCCCGACTCGCTCCTGACTCGCTCCTGAATCGCTCCCGACTCGCTCCTGACTCGCTCCCTACTCGCTCCCGACTCGCCGCGACTCGCTACCCTGAGCCGCTCCACACGGAGGCGAGAGAGGCGACAGTGTGGCTGCGAGGGATCTGCTGGCCCATTACACCAGGTAGGAGGCATTATTTGCGAGGGATTTGTGTAGTACATACTTGTTCGGTGGTGGAGCTTTGGTTAGTTGGTCTTACAATGCATGTTGGAGTTCAATCTTTATGCAGGCTTAGACATTGATTTCGCTTATCCTAATGTGTTGTGCCAGTTAAACTGAATATGAAGTCTTGACAGTGATTATTTAACAAATGAGAAGCTATGAAAACAAATGAGAGCATGCTATTTAGAGCGAACGTTCTCAGCACTTGACCCAGTACATACCCATACTCTCAATGATCATTATAGTGTTGCAGCTGAGCACCAACACGAATCCGAATGCACATTGCACAGCACTCCTCGACAAATATCACGCCGACAAGGTGCAGCATCTGTTTCTGGCTTGTGGTGTTCTGTTGACGGCTTTTGTAAGGCGTACGTGCATCGTCACGCGGCCGCGCTCTCAGAGGCTGGAAGCTTTACGGATTGAGTTCGTGTCATGGCTTGGTAACAACATCCGAAAGTATCTTCCTTCAGCAGTAAGACAAAGCTAATTGCAGTCACATGTAAGACATGCACTGCATATCAACGATGGGTTTGATTAATTTGAATTAATTTCTTCATTGTCAATGTGCACGGCACCACGGAACCGCTAGAAGCTATCAAGATCAGCATGCACAGTGAATGTACACGGAAATTAGCACAATATGTATATTGTCCCCATTGTTATTTCATACAATTTACAGTGTAAGGAAAATTTAAGGAGACTGGTCAGCCTGATGGTTACTTTGAGTTACCTGGGACCGACTGTGTTTTGCTGGCATCTTAAAATATATCTGAATATAAATAGTCTTAACTTCTAATCGTGGTCATAGGTTTTCAAAACATCTTTATGGATGGACAAATGGAGGCAAACTTCCTTGGAGTCTGTTCTGTTCGATGTACCTATAGTCTGGCGAACTGGTCGCAAATGTTTTCATTTGCAGATCATACTTGTAGACGATTTAAAATGGGAGGTAAGAGAATTGGGACAAATATATAAACAAATGTGGAAGAAAAAGTTATTAAGGCTTGACCTGGCCGCGTTTTTTGTATACACTTTTGTTTGTCCTAAAATAGTTTATTTTGTTATTATATTTACAGTTTATAATAGATTATTGGAGGAACTCTTACGGATGGACAAATAGAGGCAAACTTCCTTGAAGCAAGTTTCTTATACAATATGACAGCATGGCCATATTACACATATTCATGCATTCGTATAATGTTAACGACTTGTGAACGTAACCCTTGTCATCCGTCCTTTCAGCATACGGAATTTTGTCTTACAAATAATTACGAGCGAGCGCGAAGCGCTCGCTCGTCTTTCCGTGGTATATGGCAAAAATCTGAATATGAGGGGCCCGACCCGACCCGAAACCGGCCCGGCCCCTGGCGACGCTTTTGACAAGCTAATATATAGGCAACCGCACGTCGGATTGACAAGCGGGCTTCTTTGCTGAGCAGCCCCATCCAACCTACCCTGTTTGAGACCAGTGCCGACTCACGTGGGTGACTACCACTGCGCGTGGCGCGTGCCGCGTGAGGGGTGTTGGAAGGTGTTTCCTCGCAATAACTCCGCAACGGCTGAGCCGATTGTGTTCAAATTTTGTGCGTGGTTAGGGAACTCTCAGTCGCCACTTTCCCACAAGTCAGGGGTGGGGACTGGGGTGCTTCTGTACGTCCGCACGTGCGCACCCTTTTTGTATATCAGAAACTAATTGCCCGATCGAGTTGAAATTCCCCATGCATTTTCTTTGCGCTCGCTCGTTCATCGCCAACTTCGGCGTCTTACTGGTAATACGACATTTCATATGACTTTTTCGTACAATCTATTGCGATACTCAACTCTGAAAATATCTCGAAATTGTAGTTACGAATCCTTTCTTCAAACAAACTTCATCATATGCACCCTTGTCTGGTAATATCGAAAATACCATTTGAACCGACTAGCTGTTTTGCGCTTGTGATACGTTGCAGGTCTATGCTATGATTCTGCCATGCGTTGCAGTTCTATGCTATGATTCTGCCATGCGTTGCAGTCACCAAGTTGGCCCTTTTTTCTCGTCTCGATTTGTAGAAATGTTTGGGCCAAAGTGGGCCGTGTCACGCGTCTATGCAGGTCTGGGCCGTCCGGAGACGGCGACGAACTGAATCCGGAGCAGACTTCAGGCGTGATGGCTGCGGTCGTCTCGCATGATCCGGGATTTCCTCTCTTTGCCGAGAAAGGGACGGGCAGAGTCGGTGGTGGAAAACTCATGGACCATTGATAGAATCTGTACTCTGTAGCGAAACAAAAAACTGTTGAATCTGATGGTTATTCGGGAGGCAGACATATTGGGTTAAGGCCAAATTTGTATGTTCTCCACAATCCCTACCAACGTTCTTTGAAATACGTTTATATTGGAAAAAGTAAATTGTGGAACTGGAGCCATATATCACGCGGATTACTCGTCATATTTATAAATAGACGTTCGCAAGTGCCTCTTAATGAATAGTAGCTCTCTAAGTCTGTAATTTATTAAGTATATACTTTACCTGGTCAGCGTCGAGATAAAACGACAGACGAGTAATATAAACAGCAGTACCTACTCCTATAGTACTGCTATAGGTCAATAAGATGTTACACACCATTTTTTTGCACATCACATCATTCCACAATATGACCCCATGGTCACATTTGGCTGAACAATGTACAAGCACTTCAACAAACAAGCACTTCAGTTACAAATGAATTTAAAACGACTTAGTTTAGCTAGCATAACAGGTTCCCACTATTATGCTCCATTTAACCCGCGTCGTGCCGGGGGGGGGGGGGGGCGTTTAGACGCCCCCTAAGATTTTTGGAGGATAGCGAAAAATCGGCAGCGCTGCACGCCACCGTTTTTGGCACAGCTGTTTGGCCATCAATTGCGCACATTATGTAAGCAAAAATACCTCGAGTCATCTCAGGTCAGGTCACCAGACCAGGTCACGTGACCCCACCTCCAAAAATGTTTCCGGTCGACCCACAGCCACAGTTTTGGCCGATCGGTTTCGTACTTACAGGATTTCATAAGAACAATAGTACCTACAATACGTTTATCCCGGATTTTTTTTATATCGGTGACCTAAGGTCGGGTCAATTTCGTGACCTCCCCATTATAAGCCAATGGGGAAATAATCAAATGCTTCCTATTCTGAGAATACGAATTATATCAGCCCAATTCCTTCTGAATCATGTTATCATAGGCCATTCTTGGAGTTTCAGTGCAATTTTTGTCCAATGAACCCTACAGGGTCAGATAAGGTCACCCGAGGTTACCAACACTTTTTTGCCAATAACTCTAGACAAAATCAAGATAGTGCAGTTAAACTGGTACCAATGTGTTTGTCCCATCGAAGCACGTCTCCCAATGTGCAACATGACCTAATTGGGTCACCAAATGACCTTGACCTGAGGTCAAATTTCTAAGTTCACTTAATCTGGTCATCATGCATATGATACAAAGCGCCTTGACGAGACAAACACGATGGCGTCAAAATTATTTCCCTATCGTTGTTAGGTACAAATAGATTTGTGGAAACTGTTTTGAAATAGCCTGTTTGACATTTGATGACCTCTGGAGCCTTAACTATTCACCTGAGCTCAAATCTGAGGACACCTTGTCGATTGATTTTTTTCAAGAGCTTTCCATTGTTTTTTCCCCGTTTGTTCCTAGCTATCATAGTTCCTGTGCTATCTGGGAATTTCTGGAGCGAAGTCCTACAACTTGAAAATCTAACACTTGATGACCTCTGGTGACCTCAATATTGACCTGAGACAAAAAATGCCAGAAATAGTTTCAAAATGCATTTTAACGAGCTTACGAACGGTGTTTTTGGTTTTTGTCTACATCCCATAGCAGCCGAGTTAAATGGAGGGGGGCGTCGAAACGCCCCCCCCCCCCCGCAGGGCGAAGGTGGCGCCGAGCACCGGCACGGCGCGGGTTAAGTAAACCGCATTATCTTCCAAGCCGCCGCCTCAGCCCCTTCGTTCCGCGGAGTGTGCGGGCTATGCGGGGATTGTTATCCCACGCCGGGTCGGTCGGGAGCAACGGACTGGCTGAGAACACTCTCAGGCAGCGTAGCGCAGCGCAGGGTCAGCGCGGCACAGAACAGACCACAATAGGTGACGT
Source organism: Chirona hameri (assembly GCA_036785665.1). Taxonomy (NCBI): domain Eukaryota; kingdom Metazoa; phylum Arthropoda; class Thecostraca; order Balanomorpha; family Balanidae; genus Chirona; species Chirona hameri. The sequence continues at coordinate 15,184 of JAXIVJ010006328.1, read as the reverse complement.
GACTCCACGACGTGTGGTCGGTAGTCTGTAGTCCAGCCGTGACTACAGCCAGGGACAGACACTAGACTACAGAATTCAGACCACAGCAGACCACAGCAGACCATATCAGACCATATCAGACCACAGAAAACCATATCAGACCACAACAGAGCATATCAGACCATATCAGACCATATCAGACCACAGCAGACCACAGCAGACCACAGCAGACCACAACAGACCATATCAGACCACAGCAGACCACAGACTGCATCCCGCAGACCAGCCGCGGGCCCCGTGGATGCAGCCAGTGTCGCTACGGTGTGTCTCACCTGTGTCAGAAGCCTCTGCACTGGCCTTAGTATTGATATTCAATCTTGGTAACGTAATATGGGCACGATTGCGAGGAGGTAGGCGCAGTAGGAGATAGTGCTTAACGCCATGCTGTTGTCATCTATGACTGATCAGACCAGAATCTTCGTTCGCTTCAGCGGTCAAACCGTATGCTGATGACTAAACTGATGATCAGCGCAGCCGGGAGGCGGTAGTGGATTTAGAGTTTCCATCGTCACCGACGCAAGACATAATTGTTTTCCCGATAACAAGCGATCGTAAAAGCGACACAAATGTGTTCTTTGGTCTTTCCATCACGGTCCATGACCCTGGTGCGGTAACACCAGTCACAAACGAATCGCTTTCACGTCCACTAGCTTTCTTAGTTTAGGTTTCATCAACGACAAACAACACCAGAGACACACCATGGAAGTATACAAGTTTTCCCTCCAGTGACTCAGCGTTATCTACACCAGTAGTGGACACGCAAGGCCCTTGTACCCATCCATACCACATACAAAGCACAAGCCTAAACAAAGGCGGCGAGTGAAATTCGCACCACCAAAAACGCTACCGCACTATTGTCCTTTTCTCTATGGAACCTTCTTTCGTCTGGGCGCGTGACATTTGTTTGGGCCACGCTGCCGCATTTCGCAAGCATATGCGCATTCTGACAGCAGCGGCAGCAGTTGTGCGAGGACCGCGGCGGATTCTGCCGGCTTTGAGAGGTCGTACAGAATATGAAGCCATCTGTTGATACGAACAGGAGTCTCCATTCACCGATCCCCGGTCCCTGGTGCTGGACTGTCACCGATCCCCAGTCCCTGGTGCGGGATTGCCACCGATCCCCGGTCCCTGGTGCGGGATTGTCACCGATCCCCGGTCCCTGGTGCGGGGTTGTCACCGATCCCCGGTCCCTGGTGCGGGGTTGTCACCGATCCCCGGTCCCTGGTGCGGGATTGTCACCGATCCCCAGTCCCTGGTGCGTGATTGTCACCTATCCCCGGTCCCTGGTGCTGGACTGTCACCGATCCCCAGTCCCTGGTGCGGGATTGTCACCGATCCCCGGTCCCTGGTGCGGGATTGTCACCGATCCCCGGTCCCTGGTGCGGGATTGTCACCGATCCCCGGTCCCTGGTGCGGGATTATCACCGATCCCCGGTCCCTGGTGCGGGATTGTCACCGATCCCCGGTCCCTGGTGCGGGATTGTCACCGATCCCCGGTCCCTGGTGCGGGATTGTCACCGATCCCCGGTCCCTGGTGCGGGGTTGTCATCGATCCCCGGTCCCTGGTGTGGGATTGTCATCGATCCCCGGTCCCTGGTGCGGGGTTGTCACCGATCCCCGGTCCCTGGTGCGGGATTGTCACCGATCCCCGGTCCCTGGTGCGGGATTGTTCAGTTGGTGCGGTGATTGTTCAGGTGCGGGACTGTTCAGTTGCATGCGTTCAGTCGACAGCTGGACAGCGTCTGGTTGCCAATATCCGCACTGTGACCGGGTCACGGGAGTACCGTGTTACGACCGCTGGTCTGCCAGGGACCACGTGGACCATCATTGGTTCGTTTCTGACCCTAGAACATCTAGGACCACTGATTATCCTCAGACCGGAGACCAATGGGGTTCAATGGTCCTTCCCTACAGTGGACCACCTGAGCTAATTTTCCCTCATACCTGAGAATACCGGGGATCACTGTTCCTCTCCGACCAAAGATCGTGGTCCTCCCCGGACAGGAGACCATCGGGACCACTGGTCGTCCTCGCACCGAGGACCACGCGGACCACCGCGACCGGTCCGCTTCTAACCCGGGTCGGTCGTGTCGGGGTCGTGTCGAGCAAGACGGTGTGACCAGCACCGTTTGGTGTGACGAGGCGGGGCGAGGCGGGGCGAGGCGGGGCGAGGCGGGGCGAGGCGGGGCGAGGCGGGATGAGGCGGGACGAGGCGGGGCGAGGCGGGATGAGGCGGGACGAGGCGGGGCGAGGCGGGGCGAGGCGGGGCGAGGCGGGGCGAGGCGGGGCGAGGCGGGGCGAGGCGGGGCGAGGCGGGGCGAGGCGGGGCGAGGCGGGGCGAGGAGGGGCGAGGCGGGGCGAGGCGGGGTGAGGTAAGGCGAGGTGGGTCGGGGTACCCGAGACACCAACCGACACAGTCGACAGCTGCCGGTGACAGCGCCAGCTGCCGGTGACGGGTGACGACCCTTATACCTAGAGACAGGATAGTGTCTCTCACCTGCTCACTGCCAAGCCAAATCAGCTCACTTCTCACCGACCGGTAATTCGTTCTAACATCGGGACGGTGTGGTGGTGCGGAAATCATTATCAGTTCTCAATAACAACGGGGGCATTCCATAACAGATCGACCCAGCCATAACACCCTACATCTCATATGGCAATCAAACTACGTATCGGGGGTTATCTGAGCCGCAGATTCACGCTGTTAAATTTTCAGCCCCGTCCGTCGAATGGGTTTCAAGTTATAGCCTCAGGCATCTTTTTGATGTCGCGCAAAACTCTAATTTTCAACGGACAATATCTCCCATCTCAATTATGCGAGTCATACAAACATATATATCATCAGAATCATCATTAACCATATATTAATATAATACCAGTAAAGCGCCGTAGTTGGCGATAAACGAGCGAGCGCGAAGGAAATGTATGGGGAATTTGAACACAATCGGCTCAGCCGTTCCAGAGATATATAATAGGGGTGTGCACTGTGCACGTGCGCACGTGCAAAGCCACCCCACCCGTGACTTGTTGGAAAGAGGCGGCTGAGAGATCCCTAACCATGCACCAAATCCAAACACAATCGGCTCAGCCGTTCCTGAGATACAGAATAGGGGTGTGCACGTGCGCACGTGTAGAGGCACCCACCCCTGACTTGTGGGAAACTGGCGGATGAGAGGTCCCTAACCACACACCAGATTTGAACACAATCGGCTCAGCCGCTCCTGAGATATAGAATAGGGGTGTGCACGTGCACACGTGCAGAGTCGTCAAACACCGTATATTAACATGATATAATTTCTTTCTTGAAAATTATAAATTTTAGAATTTTAACTCAGGTCAGATCACGTGATTTTATAATGTGGCCATTTACGATTCGGATTTTGTTCCATACCATAATCGACTTTGATACATAAGTCTTCGATGGTAAACAAATTGGAGATAGTTTTTTTTTCTCTCAATATTTTTTGTTTTTGTTTAAATCATGGTCACCAGCACGTCTTTGGTAATAACTTTGCACGTAATTGTGCAAGAGAGTTTAGCTCAACAGCATTATATTTGCCTCGTCGAGCTGCATTCAATGATACATAACATGATCTCTGCAGGTCACTCCATGACCTCAAGGTCACGTGACCTGAGGTTGATTTCCGAAATCACCTGGCTTGATTGTACAATAGATAATTTGTTAGAATGTTTCGTTTTATTTGACAAAGTTGAACATTTGTATCTTTAGAAGACACTTTTAGCTACGTTTATAGCTTTCTCGGTCTGCAAATACCTAAGGATGCGAAAATTTGATATCTTGAGGATCCACAGACGCCTCTATCGGCGAAATATTGAATTATGTCATCACGTGATCTTGATCACTGAGTGTAATAGTTGTCACGTGATTCGAAGGGTCTGCAGTGACACTCTGCACCCTCGTATTCCACCTAAAAAATCACGAATTTAACTGAGAACATTATGAAATCACGTGACCTGACTTTAGGTCATATGCCAAAATTGCATTTTTAAGAAAGAAAAAAAATACATTACATTAATTTGTGGTCAATGGCAATTCTGACGATATATAGGTTTCTATAATTATAATTATTTATATGGGAGATATCGCCTGCTGAAAATTAGAGCTTTGCGCGACATCGAAAAGATGTCTGAGGCTATAACTCGAAACCCATTCGACGGACGGGGCTGACAATTTTACAGCGTAAATGTACGTCCCAGATAACCTCCGACACGTATTTTCATCGAATTATGAGAAGTAAGGTGTTATGTCTTGGTCGATCGGACGTGGGATGCACCGGGTGACATCAGGTCACGTGACCTTGCGGTCAGAGAGCGACTACAAGGCTCATGTTATGTATCATTGAAATCAGATCGGCGAGATAAGCCGTTGTGCATTCGAGTGCCGTTGAATTGAGCTCTCTAGCACAATAACGGGCAAAGTTATTACCAAAGACTTCCTGGTGACCATGATTTTTGTCAAATACAAAACTATAAATAAAACAAAATTGAGAACAAAAAACATATCTCCAATTTGTTTTACCATCGAAGACTTATGTATCGAAGTCGATTGGATGTCGAAGTCGATGGAAAAAATTCCGAATTTTAAATGGCCACATTATAAATCACGTGATATCACGTATCGAAATTCCAAAATTTTGGAATTTTCAAAAAGTATTGATATCATATTAATCTATGGTTCATGATGATTATCATGATGTATATGTTTTTATGACTCGCATGATTGAGATGGGAGATATTTCCCGCTGAAAATGGGAGTTTTGCACGAGATTGCAAAGTTGCCCGAGGCTGTAACTCGAAAACTAGTTGAAGGACGACGCAGCAAATGTCATAGCGTAAATCTACGGCCCAGATAACCCCCAATACATAGTTTTATCGAAATCTGAGATATAGGGTGTTATTTCGAGATTTGTTTGGTCGATCTGTCCTGGAATGCCCGTTCAGGCAGAAACTGGCCTGCTCAGGACCATATTGATGATCTATTTACCAACAAGGGTTTTGGGAAATTGAGGATGATACAAACGTAACTATGACTGCAAAAAGTTTCCCCGAAAACTTGTCAGAAACCACTTCCGTTTCGAAACGTGGCTTCTTCGCTCGTCTTTCCGTTGTGACTGCAGCTAATCACTGCAATAACTACGACAATATCCACCTAGCGCTGAGGTCGTAGTTGACATTCTCGACTCCCTCCGATGTCTGAATCCCAATTGTAGCACACCCTGCGCCGTGCCGACTTTGCAGAACATCAGCTGACTGTCGCGGCAAGCAGGGCAAAGCGCCACGCTACGCCGCACCGCGCCACCACTGCCGCACCGCGCCGCCACTGCCGCACCGCGCCGCCACTGCCGCCGGGCGGCGGGCGGTGGCGATGTCTCGGCGAGGAACGCCGCGTCGCCACGCGGAACCAACGACGGTGCTGATGCCCTGGAGCGGAAACAAGACGTCGCCGCGAGCGACACGGCCGACGCGAACGGTGGGGGTGGCCCGGACGGCGGCGGCGGCGGCGGCGGCGGTGGGGCGGGTAGCGTATTATTGTACGACAGACGAGGAGCGAAGAATGTGACGTGACGGGTTGGAATGATACCGGACGGATGTTCACAAACGCGGCGCCTGATACGGCGAGGTGGACAAAGGACTGTCCGGCGGCCGAGCGAAGATACCGTCTCCGGAAGGGGATTATGGAGCGGGGAGACATCGTCGCGAGGGGAAGGGTCAATGTGAAGGACATGAGGAGACAGAGGGGGGGGGGGGGTATGATAGAGGTAGGGAGGGGGGGGGGGGTAGGAGTGTGATATGATCGACGGGTCTCACGGCGTGCCGCCTAGCATCCGGTATAGTAATGAGGTATGTCATAGGGGAACGCCGCCACCTCCACTGTCACCGATGCCTCTTCCTATATACTTCCGCCGCCACCTCTGTCTCCGTCTCCGCCTCCGCCACTGCCCCGTCCGTTATCCTCTGCCACAGAGTCGGCGTGGCGCCGTTCCCGCTGACTTGCTGAGAACGTCCGCCCGGCGTTCGCACCGCCCGGAGCGCTGGGATCCGCCGCCCCGCCGCTTTACCGTCTATCGCTCCGCCGCTCCCCGGCGCTGCGCCGTCCGCCGCTGCGCCGCTGCGCCGTGGGCCCGGCGTGCTATAGTCCCGAGCTGGCGACCGGCACTTTATCTGGGTCGCTACTCTGCTGTCGAACCGTTGCCCGAGACGCCGCCGCTGCCGCCGCCCCCGCCGCTGCCGCCGCCCCCGCCGCCCCCGCCGCTGCCGCCGCTGCCGCCGCCGCTGCCGCCGCCGCTGCCGCCGCTGCCGCCGCCGCTGCCGCCGCCCCCGCCGCTGCCGCCGCTGCCGCCGCTGCCGCCGCTGCCGCCGCTGCCGCCGCTGCCGCCGCTGCCGCCGCCCCCGCCGCTGCTGCTGCTGCCGCCGCCCCCGCCGCTGCCGCCGCTGCCGCCGCTGCCGCCGCTGCCGCCGCTGCCGCCGCTGCCGCCGCTGCCGCTGCCGCCGCCGCTGCCGCCGCTGGGTCAATGTGAAGGACATGAGGAGACAGAGGGGGGGGGGGGGGGGGGTATGATAGAGGTAGGGAGGGGGGGGGGGGGGGGTAGGAGTGTGATATGATCGACGGGTCTCACGGCGTGCCGCCTAGCATCCGGTATAGTAATGAGGTCTGCTGCCGAACCGTTGCCCGAGACGCCGCCGCTGCCGCCGCTGCCGCCGCTGCCGCCGCTGCCGCCGCTGCTGCCGCTGCCGCCGCTGCCGCCGCTGCCGCCGCTGCCGCCGCTGCCGCCGCTGCCGCCGCTGCCGCCGCTGCCGCCGCTGCCGCCGCCCCCGCCGCTGCTGCTGCTGCCGCCGCCCCCGCCGCTGCCGCCGCTGCCGCCGCTGCCGCCGCTGCCGCCGCTGCCGCCGCTGCCGCCGCTGCCGCCGCTGCCGCCGCTGCCGCCGCTGCTGCCGCTGCCGCCGCTGCCGCCGCTGCCGCCGCTGCCGCAGCGGTGGCGTCGTAATTGTTTACATGGGCGCGCGTCGCTGATCGTGTGACGGTTGACGGCGACAGTTGACACTCAGTGTGGTGGTGGTTGCTGGGTGGGCTGCCGCCGCCCCCGCCGCTGCCGCCGCTGCCGCCGCTGCCGCCGCCGCTGCCGCCGCTGCCGCCGCTGCCGCCGCTGCCGCCGCTGCCGCCGCTGCCGCCGCTGCCGCCGCTGCCGCCGCTGCCGCCGCTGCCGCCGCCCCCGCCGCTGCCGCCGCTGCCGCCGCTGCCGCCGCTGCCGCCGCTGCCGCCGCTGCCGCCGCTGCCGCCGCTGCCGCCGCTGCCGCCGCTGCCGCCGCTGCCGCCGCTGCCGCCGCTGCCGCCGCTGCTGCTGCCGCTGCTGCCGCCGCCCCCGCCGCTGCCGCCGCTGCCGCCGCTGCCGCCGCTGCCGCCGCTGCCGCCGCTGCCGCCGCTGCCGCCGCTGCCGCCGCTGCCGCCGCTGCTGCCGCTGACGCCGCTGACGCCGCTGACGCCGCTGACGCCGCTGACGCCGCTGCCGCTGCCGCCGCCGCTGCCGCAGCGGTGGCGTCGTAATTGTTTACATGGGCGCGCGTCGCTGATCGTGTGACGGTTGACGGCGACAGTTGACACTCAGTGTGGTGGTGGTTGCTGGGTGGGATGTCAGGGATGTCGTTTGGTACGGGTTGGAAGGTAAACGGGTGGGTTACAGGGAGTTTGTTAAATTGGGATGGTGTAAAATATATTTGATACTAATTAAGCGACATGAGAAGAGAAGTGAAACTTGTAAATGCATGTTTCCTGGCAACCTTAGAAGCTTCTAAAATTGCATACCGGGATCCTTTACCTTCTTCAATGGATACTGACTTCGTGATAATCACAGTGTTGCTGTAAGTATTCATTTTGAAACGCGACTGTGCCACTCAAAGGTCATACATAGTTCTCCATCAATAACTGTGAATTCACCCACGTAGGCGAACGAACTCGGAAAACTCAAAACCCCACGCATTCCATACCTCACGTCTCCAGTTGTCCTTGCTATCCCTTCCTCGCAAACAACACACCACCAGCCAGGAAGTTCTGCTGGAGCACGACCTGACGCCTGATTGGCGCCGCCTCCGTGTCCGACCCACGCTTCCTGCTCAGCACGTGCTTGTAACGGCGTGGACGGCACTTCCTCACGGCTCTCACGCACTGCCGCGGTCGACCGGCCGCACTTTTGAACCCGAAACGTCGCGGGGCGCCGCGCGGCACCGCGAGGCGTGGAAGGTACCGTTATCAGAGCGCTGTGAGAGCCACGGCGGCCGCCTCCTCCTATGTGGTGTTTAACAAAGGCGGCGGCGTGGCGGTGGCGGGCGGCGGCGGCAGTGGCGGCGGCGGCGGCGGCGTGGTGGCGGCGGGCGAAGTAGCCTAGTGCCAGGCACGGGGTGACTCGTGAAGGCTCGGTCACAGCACGGGTCGGTAGACGGTGGGCACGTGCCACGTATCACGTGTCACGTGATGTCCCACGTGTAACGTGTGTGTGTGGGGGGGGGGGGGGGGGAGGGGTATAGGTGTTGGTGGCCTGAAGGACCAGGGCTATATGACTATGGAAAGTGAGCCTCAGATGTGGAGAAAATGGAGATCGGAGGTGCGAGAGTCTGTCCTTTAAATTCAGTGTACCGTTCAGCGTCCAAGTTGTTCCCATTTGTTCACTGCGTGTCGTATATCACTATACAAATTCCTCGCACATGTTTCACTACGCGGTGAAATAAAGGAACTGCACCCCCTTGTTCACATAATTCATACAAGGTTTACATTTGCTTATTAACGATAATTCACGTAGTTAAATATAAGCCACCAGCTTGGGTCAACAATGGCTCTTGAGGAAATGAGATTCTGGATTAGTATAACTATATCAAATAAGAGGGCCTATAGAGAGCCTAAGTGGGCTACTATCCAACCAATACCCTACAACAGGCTGTCTTATTAAACAGGCTGTCTTATTAAGCAGCTTCAAGAGCATTATGGCCAATTCACGCTATTATTTCATGTTAAAGTGTCAGTTCGGTTAGCATGACATAATTCAGGAATAGTGTGTTACAACCACGCCGTCAAATTTCAAGTTAAGATAATTGATGGAAATATTATTGGATTGCCTCTTTTGACCCGCGCGGCGCTGGGGTCTCCATCCGAACCCCCGGTGCTGGGGGGGGGGGGGTAAATTTGAACCCCCTTGTATCTTCCGAACCAATCACCGCAGCGAGACGCGCAAGGTGGCGATCGAAAGCTCTCAGTGAGAAAAATATAACACATGCCCTACATTCTTAAAATAAGATCACATGTCCGGTCACAGTCAAGTCAAGTGTCAAAATCTAAGTATTTGGGTTTTTGGGCTATACTTTCCATCCAAAGCCTTATATTGCAACTATTATCTCACAAAGTGCTCCCAAATGTATAATGCATCTCCCGTATGAGTAAAAGCGAAATTATAAGCAAAGGTCAAGGTCAAGGTCAGGTCGCAAAAGGTCACAGGTCTACGAAAGCCATGCGACACATGTTGTATGGGATATTTTACACGTATAATTCGATAGAAGCAGCCATTTTCACAGCTTGACCCCATATAATGGCCCTCAGGTCAAGGTCAGGTCACAAAAAGGACAAAATTTGAAATTTATTAATCTAAATAAACATTGCATGTTTCTGGACTAGTTTTGTCTTAGAGATACAGTGGTGACATGTATTTGTTTGTGTCTGGTCAGTAAAAGTAAAAAAACGCAATAAAAAAAAATGACGTCATGAGTTACTTATACTTAGAGAGCCTTAAGTCAGTCAAAAATAAAGATATTGCTTTGAAATTTGGTTTGAGCATCGTTCATACACGGTTCTCTAATATGTCTTCTGGTTTTTTGAAAATCTTCAAAAAAAAAACTTTTGTGGAAATTCTTCCCAAAAAATCAGTTTTTGATTTTTTTGATCAAATACCCCGAATTTTGAAAATCCGAGAAAGCCATTTTAAAGACAATGTTATTTCCTTTCTTTTGACATCGTTTATTTGCGATTTGCATTAACACGCTATTTTCTACAATTTTTTCAAACATTTAACGTTTTTTCACCAAAAATGGCATGACATGACGTCACTAAAACGTCATTATCTCCCAAATGTTTCACGAATTTCAATAAAATTTTGGCAGAAGACGTAGAATTGATGCACCATAAGGTACCGTAAGTGTCACTTTGATAGCTGTCACAGTTTTCAAGTTATTGAGAAAATCCGGGAAGGGGGAGGGGTAAAATTTACCCCCCAGCGGCCGCGCGGGTTAAAATGATTGATGAAAATATTATTGGATTGCCTCTTTTGTGAGCCCTACTTGAAATAAAGGCGAAACGTTTTTATCATTTTTATCGTACAAATTGTTGAACGTGCATCGGTACTAAAAAAATCGCGAAAAAAACCCAGAAAACCAGCGAAATTAGCCTGGCCGGTGTTCAGCGTGATGCCGTTATACTCCATCGCTCGTACATTCATAATGGGCTATTCTGAGACGAAACTGGCTGAAATGTCGTCAATCTTGCCGCCTCGGAGCCTGAAAGGCAAACCATGTCAAGGGTCGTGTCCAGCGTTCAGCAAAGGTCGAGAGTCGCTCAGTTCGCTCCGTGCTTTCAGAAAGTCACGTGACCCCAAATGCAAGTGACATTCTCCCCAAAACTCAAGCCTGTGTTCAATTATTTGCATCACAAATCCGCAACTGTTTCAATCAGGACTAATCAACGTATTGCAGTGCCCTTTTATCGACAAATAAATTTGTGCGACAGACGATGTAACAAGACGACGCCCGACGACGCAAATTTATTTGTTGCAAATAATTTGAGTATGCTCTGATTTGATCTGAATGCTCTATGTCGTGATGATGCTCTATACGCTTTGTGCCGGTCAGCTTGCTCCTTGCCCCTTGGCGAATCTGGTATGCCATTGCGCTGATTTGACTGCTATTTAGCGTGTGAAACTCGAAATAAGTGAGCAGTGTGCTGATTTGACTGCTATTTAGCATGTGACACTCGGATCAGTGAGTTGTGTGCGCTGATTTGACTGCTATTTAGCATGTGACACTCGAAATAAGTGAGCAGTGCGCTGATTTGACTGCTATTTAGCGTGTGAAACTCGAAATAAGTGAGCAGTGCGCTGATTTGACTGCTATTTAGCGTGTGACACTCGAAATAAGTGAGCAGTGCGCTGATTTGACTGCTATTTAGCGTGTGAAACTCGAAATAAGTGAGCATTGCGCTGAATTGAATGCTATTTAGCATGTGACACTCGAAATAAGTGAGCAGTGCGCTGATTTGACTGCTATTTAGCATGTGAAACTCGAAATAAGTGAGTTGTGTGCGCTGCTTGGACTGCTATTTAGCGTGTGACACTCGAAATAAGTGAGTTGTGCGCGCTAATTTGACTGCTATTTAGCGTGTGACACTCGAAATAAGTGAGTTGTGTGCGCTGATTTGACTGCTATTTAGCGTGTGACACTGGAAATAAGTGAGTCCTGTGCGCTGATTGGCAGGTGATTGAGTCCTGTGCGCTGATTGGCAGGTGATTGAGTCCTGTGCGCTGATTGGCAGGTGATTGAGTCCTGTGCGCTGATTGGCAGGTGATTGAGTCCTGTGCGCTGATTGGCAGGTGATTGAGTCCTGTGCGCTGATTGGCAGGTGATTGAGTCCTGTGCGCTGATTGGCAGGTGATTGAGTCCTGTGCGCTGATTGGCAGGTGATTCGCAGCGATGACATCCAAGCTGCGTCGCCCGTCGCTGTTCGGCTATGACGGCGGTCTCGGACCGGTGGTGGATCGCTTCTACCCAACCAGGGTCAGTCTCATCTGTTTACTGCACAGTCACTCACAGGCGCTTACTAGAGGTGCTCACAGCTGCCTACTTAAGTCACTGACAGCCAGTTATAGGTGCAGTCACTCATCACTGCTTGACAGTCACTCGCAGCTCTCTGCTTGCGACAAACTATTAGCAGCTGTTTATAGAATCACTATCAGCTGCTTACCACATCCACTCTCAGCTGATTACCACATTCACTCTCAACTCTGCTTACCACATTCACTCTCAGCTGATTACCACATCCACTCTCAACTCTGCTTACCACATCCACTCTCAGCTGCTTACCACATTCACTCTCAACTCTGCTTACCACATCCACTCTCAGCTGATTACCACATCCACTCTCAGCTGCTTACCACATTCACTCTCAACTCTGCTTACCACATTCACTCTCAGCTGATTACCACATCCACTCTCAACTCTGCTTACCACATTCACTCTCAACTCTGCTTACCACATTAACTCTCAGCTGCTTACCACATTCACTCTCAACTCTGCTTACCACATCCACTCCCAACTCTGCTTACCACATCCACTCCCAACTCTGCTTACCACATTCACTCTCAGATGATTACCACATTCACTCTCAGCTGATTACCACATTCACTCTCAGCTGATTACCACATCCACTCTCAGCTGCTTACCACATTCACTCTCAGCTGATTACCACATTCACTCTCAACTCTGCTTACCACATTCACTCTCAGCTGATTACCACATTCACTCTCAGCTGCTTACCACATTCACTCTCAGCTGATTACCACATTCACTCTCAACTCTGCTTACCACATTCACTCTCAGCTGATTACCACATTCACTCTCAACTCTGCTTACCACATTCACTCTCAGCTGATTACCACATTCACTCTCAACTCTGCTTACCACATTCACTCTCAGCTGATTACCACATCCACTCTCAGCTGCTTACCACATTCACTCTCAACTCTGCTTACCACATCCACTCCCAACTCTGCTTACCACATCCACTCTCAGCTGCTTACCACATCCACTCTCAGTTGTTGATCACAGTCGTTACTTATTGACAACTGATTACAACTGATTACATGATTACTGCGGTCGTAGAGTAAATGATTACCAATGACGAATGCCATTTGTCTCTAATGATAATTGTCTGACTCCGCATCAGCTGGTATTCAGTTTAGGCTGATTTAATCTGCCTTCTGCGCTGCATGTCCCCTTGAAAATCCGTTTGGGACTCCGAGGTGGAACGACCTCTAGTTTGGGAGCCACTGGAGTATCGGCTGCAAAGCATGCTGGCTAAAACTCAAGTACTTCCTGGATAATATGCTCTGCCAGTTCGAACGGTAAACGGCGAACTACGAATGGTGAATGCAATCCACAACACCCACGTGGCAGTACTAATGTCCCACGTGGCAGTACTAATGTTTCACGTGGCGGTACTAATGTCCCACGTTGTAGTACTAATGTCCCCGTAATGTAACCTGGGCTGAGACGGGTATCATTTCCAGTTCCACGTGGCCAACCGACCGGATGTGATTGCTGACAGATTTGAGATGGGAAATGTTCACGGATGTGATTGCTGACAGCCATTCGAGATTGGAAATGTTCACAGATGTGATTGCTGACAGATTTAAGATGGGAAATGTTCAGACTGTCAGAAGTCAGGTGTGAATGAATGCAAATAACTGCCTATGCTGGGCTGTTATTATCCTAGCAGCATTCCGCCGAAGTGGAATGCTGCTAAGCATAGGCGTAGGCACAGGGGGGGGGGGGGGGGGGGGGGCATGGGGCAGCCGCCCCCAACATCTTTGATTTTAACATTACGCCTATGGGCGTTGCAGGGAAATAATCGACTTCAGAATGCCTCCTGCTCCCCCCCAACTTGAACATAGTTCCTACGTCCCTGCTGCTAGGCCACACCAGGTGTATAATTATTGCAGTAAAATGGATATATCGTTACATAACTGTGCGTCACACGTTACTGCAGAGCTGGCATCATGACTGGCAAATAGTCAGGTGAATGAAGCGACAGTCCCAAAGAAGGATTTTACAAGTATATTGAGACATCTAAGAATTGCTCCCATAATATGCACATATTTGTACATTGCACACTTTCCGATTACGTAAAAAAATCGTAACAAATTATCTTATGAACTTCTTTTATGTCTAAAACATTATACAAATTTAAATAATACCATTTGCACGAAATCTGTAATTGAATTAGCATTCGCTGTGAAAAGAGACACCATTAATAAATATCTCGGCCATCTTTTAGCCCCAGATGACGCAAATGATCTGGTGATATCATTACTTCATAATTATGCGATTTAACTTGATCAGCTCGTCAGCGGACACACTCCAAATTCGATTTGCGGCCAACAGGCGCCATTTAACGTGCAGATGTAACCCGCAAAAGACCCAATGGCGCCGACAGATTTACCGCCATCCTAAGCTTCAGACGTGCGCGAGAAACATTTAATAAAGCAATGTGACGGTTTTCGATACCTACGTAGAACAAATATTGTTGTTTTATAAAAAAAAAACGATTTGTTAGCAGGCCAGCGATCTGATGGAGATCAAACTCAGATAATTTATCTCTGAAGACAATGAACCTGTACGGTAGTATAGCCAACACATATCATCAAAGAGAACTGGGTATGATGAGTAGCTAAATCGATAGGAGCATCTCGTGTCAGCAAAACATAATGCCAAGCTGAAATGATTGGCGATGCAGCTTGTCTGCACCAGCCAGCTGGTTTTCGGTCATATGTGTAACATACTACACCACGCGTGAGTGTAGAAGTCCTGCACATCACATTTATCCGCAGTATCAGCTAGTGCAGCACTCGCCACTCCATTCAATTTCTACAGCCATTTACGAAGTGTATCTCATAAATAATAGCGCAATTTACCCCCCATCATCACTCATGTCCATTTCATTTCGCTCCACTGACCTACGACAAAGTCGCGGTCAGAAAGGAAAGTGGCCCCGACTAAACTCTATGCATATTACATGTGCTCTCTTTATCTCCCTCAAACAATGAACACGTGACATTCGGTACACCCGACTATTCCCATTCCTGCGAGCCTTGTTCCGACCAGCGCGAGGGACCACACCCCTCCCCTCCCTCCCTGGCTGGGACGCGACCGCAGCGACCCCATGCCCGCCCCCGCTCCGCCCCCGCCCCCGCCCGCGCCCCCGCTCCCACCCCCGCCCCCGCCCCCGCGACTTAGCGCAGCAGCGTCCGACAACGACGAGAGAGAGAGAGAGAGAGAGAGAGAGAGAGAGAGAGAGAGAGAGAGAGAGAGAGAGAGA
>JAXIVJ010006327.1:0-67611 GCA_036785665.1 Chirona hameri | reverse complement strand
TGCTTGAGAGCTAACTTCGACAGCAATGGGAACACAAGTGAATGATATTAATAGCTTATTGTGGCATGTTGTATTAATGGCCTAGTATACCTGGTTTATTGTTGCAGAAACGTGTATTAATTGTGTGTATTGCATTGACTTCAGTGCAATAATTGAGGGCAAACAAAATACTAAATTACCTACATTCTTCGATTTTTTTAAGGAAAATAGTAATTGCCCTTACAGTCTTATTGTTACATGCAGTTCGACATAAATCCAATCTTCACCCGAACACGTCTGACATTCTATTTCCAAATGCTCCGGTTATTTCCTGATAAGAGTTTATCAGTCCGACCTTTACCCGTCTGCTGACTTCACCTGGCCCGCTGGCGGCGGCGGCGGACACGCGCGCCAAGCCATCGCGCCAATGTCTGACAGCCGCCACCAGTCTTCTCGAGATCGGGACACGATTGGCCTGCACGAGCTACATGACAGCCCTGATGGCCAGACACGGACCGATTTGTTGTCAGGCTTAGGACTGGGTGCTAAACGGGGGCCGATTTCACTCCATCCAGTCTGGACAGCGCTGCACCTGACAGCCTTAGGACTGGGTGCTAAACGGAGGCGGATTTCACTCCATCCAGTCTGGACAGCGCTGCACCTGACAGCCTTAGGACTGGGTGCTAAACGGGGGCCGATTTCACTCCATCCAGTCTGGACAGCGCTGCACCTGACAGCCAGCGCTGACGACTCTGATCGGAGTTCACAGCTGTGCAGCTTCTGCTGCAGCTTAATTGCATGCAGCCGCGCTGCAACAGCGCTAATATTCAACAATACACACGGGACGGCTCGGGTTTCGCTATTTCGGTTCGATGAATGAAATGTTGGGCTCATTCATCAACGTAGCATGTTCGGAATTGTTGAACGGACGCTAGCGGCAGCATTTGCTGCTCACGTTCCTGGAAAGTGCGTTTTCCGCTCAGTTATTGACTGCTGGCTGTAAAAGAATTCAGCCACTGAGGTTGCTGTGGTGTGGTTCTGGAGAGTGGAGAGTCGAATTTCGCTCAACGTGAGCTGAATACGTACTGAGTGGTACTCAGGTGCACTTTCTGACGGAAGTGAACACAGTTACACTCTCTCTCTCCAAAGGAAAGGAGAAAGAGAGCCCGGGCGTTTTACAAATAAAAGCACCTGGTATTGTAACCATGGTTGTTTGACCTCGAAGATTTGAGCTGTATTCTCCTTTAAAACCCGTGCCAGGAATCAAATACGCATCTCCGCATCTCTAATCAAATACGCATCACATCATCTCCGCTGTGTTTACTGCTGTGTTGTACGCTACGCTGTGCTTACTGCTGTGTTATACGCATCTCCGCTGTGTTTACTGCTGTTATACGCTACGCTGTGTTTCCGTCTTCACATGCTGATAACTGCTATCAGCGCACATGTTTGTTATAGCTGACATTTCATAAAGAAGCATTACATTGTATTTCTTTTAACAGTCATGCACACGAGGACTAAATTGAAGCCTTAACCCGCGAGTCACTGGGGGGGGGGGGTAGCCCCCCCCCCCCCCCCTGAGGAATATTGGGAATATCTACAAATTAATGCAGGTATCAACACCAAACTTTCAGTACCTTTCCGGACTTCATTTTTATACCTTTTGTGTGAAAATCAAGCAATTTCGTTATCAAATTTTCGAGATATATTGAATTAGTGACGTCACTACACACGATTTTGACACAAAAATCAGCTAAACTTTGCCAGGCCGTACAAATGCCACATTTGAAGCAAAATGCAATCGAGAAACGCTTAAAGGTAGCAACTTGCAACGGCTACAAACCAGCCATCTTGAAAAGTTTGAAAATTTTGGTTTTTGACCACAAACATGTCCCTATTTTTTGTTTGGGGGGGGAAATGCCTACAAAATCAATTTTTTCAAAGATATTAAAAAACCGGAATATATGTCAGATAACCATAACATAACAATAACATTTGGGCAACTACCATACCAAATTTAAAAATGGTATCATCTTCTTTGACTGACTTATGGCATATAAAGTATGGGTAAATCATGACGTCATATTTTGAAGAAGAAAAAAAAAAGTATTTGGCTGTTATTGACCAATACAGACAAATAAATGCCGGCACTGTATTTCTGAGACAAAACTGATTTAGAATCATGCTTTTTTTCATTTAGATTTATCAATTTCAAATTTTGACCTTCAGTGACCTGAACTTGACCTGAACTTGACACCAACTTCACGTAAATAAAGTCAGGTGGTAAAATGACTATCACTATCGAATTATACGCGTAAAAGCATCCATAAAACATGTGCTGCATGACTTTCGTAGATATTTTGTGTATAGTGACCTTTTGTGACCTGACCTTGCTTGACCTTGATCTTTTCCAACAATCTCACTTTAGCTCATTTGGGATGTTTATCATACCTTTGACAGCACTTTGGGTGATCACGGGCGCAATCGAAGGCTATGGATGGCAAGTATGGTCCATAAACTCAAATACCTCGATTTTGACGTTTGACTGGACCGTGACCTGACATGACCCCCCCCCCCCCCCCCCCAGGGAGTCGTGTTACAGAAAATACCCCAGTGACTGCCGGGTTAAAAGGGAATAGTCGGCCTTGGATCTGGTATAAAACCATTATGGTATAAATAGCCATTTAGTTTAAAGGGAATAGCCCTCTTTACATGGGGTTTTGAATTGAGATAGCAGAATTGTAGCTTAGATATAGAACTCATATGATCCACGGTTCGTTTATTCCACAACTCTACCTCAACGGCTCTAGAGTAGATTTTCGAACGACCCGACATAGTTTATACCAGATGGCTGGTATATACCAGATTTATTTATAACAGACCAAGATGGAGTCTTCCATACCAGATGGCTGGTTTATACCAGAAAGGTTTATACCATATCCAAGGTTGACTATTCTCTTTAAACTGGCACCAGGAAGTTAAAGGGATTATACGGGTTTTTCCCAGAATAATTTAGTTACATAGTAAAACGTACTTATAAAGGTGTTAGAAGTCCCACGGTAGCCACATTTTTCTCGAAATGGCCTCCTCTGCACGTAAGGACATTCCAAAGTGCGCGGTGATGCCACCGCGTATTTTCTGCAGGACCGGCTGAGGCAGAGCCAGTCATCTCTTTTATGCTAATAAAAACACCTCACTTATGGCATATCTCCGGTAAAAGAAGCAATATTTGAAAGAAAATAAACCTGTTTTGTTCCAACGACAGCAGTTTACCTAGTTTTCCCATAAAATTGGATATTTTGCATGAATTTTCATGGCAAAAAAATTATACGCCACCACCAAATTCTCAACGCTAAAGGCCAGAGATAAGAAAACCACAAAAAAACACAAAACCTGAACGAACAGTTTGTAGTAATAAAAAGTCCCGTAAGTTTTGAATTGCATAATCATTTTGTGATTTAGTGTAGGACTTGCAGATAATTCAAAACTCTAAAATTGATCTTAAGATTAAAGTAGTAGACAGTAGTGCCGATCAAGTACTCGTTGTCTGATACAAGTCTCGAAAAACGCCCAAGTTTGAACGCTGATAATTGCTGAAATAATGGACTAAATGAAAATTGAGGTCCTGTCATATGTCTTAAACGTGTTTAAAGCTCATACAACTGCAAAAGAGTGCATTTCCTTTCAGGACGGAAACCCGTATAATCCCTTTAACCCTATTCCCTGCGGAGGGGGCAGGTTCTGCCCCCCCCCCCCTCCCGGTGGTTTTTCACTTACCACATCTCAACCGTTAAGCCTAGCGTCTTGAAACTTTGTAACTTTTCCCAAAATTGAATGGCGCGTGGTGTGTCAAAATTTGAAAATAATCGGTCCAGCAAAGGCGGTGCCAAGCTCCTATTTTGGGGAGGGTGTTACGAATGCGGTTTTGCGGCGCATAACCGCAAACCTTCGTGGTTTGCAGTGCAATAAATGCGTCATAAACAATTTCAATGCAATATACATCATAGATACTGGGATTGTATATATTTATTGGGCAGAGGCGCACTCAGGTACAACAAAAATGGGAGGCGATACCCTCCCTCAAATTAGGTCCAACTTCAAATTAGTAAGATGATAGAAGCGTTACGCGTATGGTACCCCCACGTTATTTTCCTGCATCCGCCTATGCGCAATATATTAAATTAAACAAATTGCAGCATATAATGCCCACATGTGACGTTCATGTCGTCCCATACAATCACGAACAGCACATACTTTTTATCAAAAAATCACCCCCCCCCCATTTTACATCCCATGAATACGCCTGTTTTTTAATTTTGTTTTTGTCTTTTGATATATTGAATACCAGTACATTTGAAGCTCACAGATGTTTGGGGCATGAAAATCGGTCAAACAACATGGCCGCTATGACCTTTAAAAAAACACCCAAAATTTGAGTATTGTTTGCCCCCTGCCCCCCCCCCCCATTTTTGAACAAAACAGCAATTTAGGGGCCCAAAAAGAGAGATCTTGTCATGACGAATCGAATGGCGTTTTCTCCATCGAAATCGACCAAGCGGTTCTCGAGATATCTGGGGGGAATCTGCCCCCCCGCAGGGTAACGTATTTCTGGCCGCCCGCTGGGACTAGGGTTAAGTTCGGTTCAATGTATATTCAGACGTTAGACAAACTGTGCCAAAAATAAATATACACATAAATATACCAAATATACCTGCATATACTTGTTTGTATATTGTCTGATGACCGCTAAATCAGGTGCTAAAAGTTAACAAAATAAATATACAACAGAGTACTAAAAAGTGTATGCCAACAATTAGTCGTAAGATATTCGCTGGACATAACTTGTGCATTTTGTCAGTATTGGCACGTGGACGAGAAGGGGGCTGAGTGAGAGGGATACGAGCTAGCTCTCCCTCTCAGACTGAGTCCTCACAGACAGCTGGCAAGCTGTGCGGTTGTGACGGTTACACGACACAGAACTGGGAGAAGGCGGAGTCGCGGGACGGACAGGTCCGATACGAGAGACACCCGCGTCAGACGAATCATAAACAACACCCCGCCCTGCAGCCAGACGGATTTAGACACAGACAGGCGGCTGAACAGCGTTTGGCGCGTGTGTTGAGCAATAGTGTAATCCCTGTGCCTGTCACAGCTACTGACACAGGAGTCGGTAACACGGTGCATTCCAGCACCAAGTTATACTACAATGGTATACTGATTATATACCTATTCCAGCACGAAGTTTTACCACAAAACTACTGAACACAAATGTTAGAGTGAATGCATGTTAAAAGTCGTTTGACTTCTCCATGAAAGCCATCCAATCTCGATGCGTGTCCTGCGAACAGTTCTCGGTGATATGTCACGCCCGTGACATTTGAGTATGCACGTCTGACGTCACCAGGTGGCAGACATCCGGTCCAGATCCGTGCCGAACTTGTCTCGGACGCCGGTCCTGGCAGCGGCGTCCGATGACAGACGGCGCTCGGCCGAACTCGGCTGGCGTGACGCCATGAGTACATGCCTCGTTAGCTGATCAGCGTGGTGCGGAACCGCTGATGGATGAACACCCAGCTGCCATGAAGTGTCTGGTCGGATGGCCGTGTAATGCTATGGTTTATGCTATGACACGGCTGGTGTTCGGGCCGTGCTTCACTGCGCCTGGTATGCGGAACGGAGGCATACGGCCTGTGTAGGCAGGTGAGTGCGTTGACGTGCAGTTTTTTAAAAAAAATAAATTTAGTCCGAATGTTTTTGAATGGATGGATTTCCGAGGTCAGTCCCCGCGCTAAGCATAGCTTGTTGCACAGGTCCTGACCTCACCACCCGATCGCGCAATTCTTGTTGGCCGGCAGAATTTAGAGACGAAAGTTTTACGTGCCCGACATACCTGGACACGGTCCGCCCCGCTGACTGACGTCACCTGACCTTGAGTGCGACCGCTGCCACCGGCCGCAGGCCATCCCAGTCAGGAGCAAATAGCGAGCGCCGAAGCGACTCGACCCCGGGCTGCCACTACCGGGATAGGTCAGAAGTCCAGCGCTCTCCCACTGAGCTACAGGGGCGGACTAGTTGAATATGTGCATAAAAGGTACGTTCATTGTTTAGCAGATTTGTATCGCTTACAAATGAAAACCAGTGTATTTGACCCTAGAGAGCTATAACTTCAGACTAAATTTATTTAAAAAAAATACCAATGCCGTTTGATGTCTAGGCTATCCAGCTGCGAAGCACACGTTTAGTGACGTCACCGCACGTGCAGCAAAAGCGTAAACCAGATCTGTTCCCTCAACTTCCCAGAATTCTGCCGCGCTGCGTCATTTATCGAGAACCAATCTCAGCTGCTGGAGAACCAATCTCAGCTGCTGGAGAACCAATCTCAGCTGCTAGAGAACCAATCTCAGCTGCTGGAGAACCAATCTCAGCTGCTGGAGAACCAATCTCAGCTGCTGGAAAACCAATCTCAGCTGCTGCAGAACCAATCTCAGCTGCTGGAGAACCAATCTCAGCTGCTGGAGAACCAATCTCAGCTGCTGGAGAACCAATCTCAGCTGCTGGAGAACCAATATCAGCTGCTGGAGAACCAATCTCAGCTGCTGGAGAACCAATCTCAGCTGCTGGAAAACCAATCTCAGCTGCTGGAGAACCAATCTCAGCTGCTGGAGAACCAATCTCAGCTGCTGGTGAACCAATCTCTGCTGCTGGTGAACCAATATATGCTGCTGGAGAACCAATCTCAGCTGCTGGAGAACCAATCTCAGCTGCTGGTGAACCAATCTCTGCTGCTGGAGAACCAATCTCAGCTGCTGGTGAACCAATCTCAGCTGCTGGAGAACCAATCTCAGCTGCTGGAAAACCAATCTCAGCTGCTGGAGAACCAATCTCAGCTGCTGCAGCTCGGCGGATCTTCAATATCACAGCGGCCGGCCGGCTGAAGTTACTCTGGCCGATACCTGCATATGTGAGGATTCGCTGCAGCTCGAACACACAAATTCCGAACTGGATCGAAATCTGAAATTCCTCTTAGCTCTGCTTAGTACACCAGCTCACCAGCCCTGGTCAGCGTACCAACTCCCAGTGCCCTGCATTGCAGAGCTCCGCCTCGGTGGTAGGATGCATATTCCGATGGAGTCACCTGTCTTTAACATATATCCTGGACTCCTGGTCAGTGCTCAGCCCGGTATGCTCCGATGGAGTCACATGTCGGTAACGTATCTCCTGGTCAGTGTTATAGCCCGGTATGCTGTCTGTAACGTATCTCCTGGTCAGTGTTA
Organism: Chirona hameri; assembly: GCA_036785665.1. Taxonomy (NCBI): domain Eukaryota; kingdom Metazoa; phylum Arthropoda; class Thecostraca; order Balanomorpha; family Balanidae; genus Chirona; species Chirona hameri. The sequence goes on along the minus strand of JAXIVJ010006327.1, from coordinate 60,358 downwards.
TAGCCCGGTATGCTGTCTGTAGCGTATCTCCTGGTCAGTGTTATAGCCCGGTATGCTGTCTGTAACGTATCTCCTGGTCAGTGTTATAGCCCGGTATGCTGTCTGTAACGTATCTCCTGGTCAGTGTTATAGCCCGGTATGCTCCGATGGAGTCACCTGTCTGTAACGCATCTCCTCTGTCGAGTCTATTGATCGGCCCGCCCTGCAAGAGCCGAGTCAGAGAGCTGCGTGCCACTGCCGCGCCAGCTCAGAGATAATTACCCACCGGAGATAATTAAAACATTAATCTGGCGGATTTCCTGCATATCAGTGCAACTTGCGCCGAATCCGAGTGAAGCCATTTGTCATCGAATGTTAGAATTCGTTTGACTTGACGGCTTGAAATTCTTCCTCTTGTCTTTGTAGTTGTATCTGGGCGACTTCGCCCATGAATAGCTTAGCCCGTAGATAAGGGCTCCGCCACAGGTTTGAAGTTGGGGGAGGGGGACGTGGATTCATGAGCTTAACGAGATATAGGGCTGACTATATGGGATATGGTGGGAACCGGACTCTACGCCTGACCGGGCCCCTGATACACACCTTTGCCAGCACCGGGCCCCTGGCTCGTTAGGGCCTGACCAAAACCGGGCCCCTATCAGGAACGGGCCCGTGCTATCAAGCATCTGCAAAGACCGGACCCTCGTCCTGACTGGGCCCCATATCACGCCTTTGCCAGCACCGGGCCCCTGCCTCGATCGGGTCTGGCCAAGACCGGGCCCCTACCCAGAACGGGCCTGTGCCACTAGAACGGGCCCGTATCAAGAATTTGCAAGGATTTGGTCCTGCTGTGACCGGGCCTTCGTTTTGACGGGGCCCCATATCACGTCTTTGCCAGCACCGGGCCCCTGCCTCGATCAGGCCTGATCAAGACCGGGCCCCTACCAGAAACGGGCCCGTGTCACCAGAACGTGCCAGTATCAATAACTTGCAAGGACCGGGCCCTGTTGTGACCGGGCCCTCGTCCTCACCGGGCCCCATATCACGCCTTTGCTAGCACCGGGCCCCTGCCTCGATCGGGCCTGATCAAGAACGGGCCAGTATAAATAATTTGCAATAACCGGGCCCTGTTGTGACGGAGCTCTCGACCTGACCGGGCCCCATATCACGCCTCTGCCAGCACCGGAGCCCTGCCTTGATCGGGCCCCTACCAGGAACGGGCCCCTACCAGTAACGGGCCCGTATCAAAAATTTGCAAGGAGCGGGCTCTGTTGTGACTGGGCCCTCGTCCTGACCGGGCCCCGTATCACGCCTTTGCCAGCACCGGGCCACTGCCTCGATCAGACCTGACCAAGACCGGGCCCCTACTGGAAAGGGGCCCGTATCAATAATATGCAAGGACCGGGCCCTGTTGTGACCGGGCCCTCGTCCTGACCGGGCCCCATATCACGCATTTGCCAGCACCGGGCCCCTACCTCGATCGGGCCTAACCAAGACCGAGCCCCTACCCGAAACGGGCCTGCATCAATAATATGCAAGGACCGGGCCCTCGTCCTGACCGGGCCCCATATTACGTCTTTGCCAGCACCGGGCCCCTGCCTCGATCAGGCCTGACCAAGACCGGGCCCCTGCCAGGTATGGGCCAGAATACGGGTCATTTTGATGCGTGCCCTTAACAAATTTCAGGGGGGTCAGCTGACCCTTTTGAACCTCCTGCGAGCGCCACTGCCAACTTGCCTTGGGATACTCCTGCTACTTGCTGTGTCAGTGGTACCTAGAGACAGGGGCGTCGACACTGCCCCCCCCCCCCCCACCCCCCTTCCCCCAGGATCGCTCCGGCCGGAGTCCGCCCCCCCCCAATTTCGCAGGATTTTTACATTAGCCCAATGGGGCTGGCCCCCAAACCCGTGGCTCTCTCCCCCCCCCCCCACACACACTCAAAATTTTGTGGCGACGCCAGTGCCTAGAGAGGTGACTTGTTGACTAAGTTAGCGTAGTTTCCGCTTCTAAAAAAGCTGAGCGACTTATACATGCGCATTACTGCTAAGTTGCAGTGGCATGGCTGTTAATTAACCACACCACAGTCCACACACTCACAGGCACGTAGCCAGGATTTCGTCCAGGGGGAGGGGGGATGGGGGGGGGGGGCAGCGCCTCGAAAGGGCGCTGCCCCCTTCAACTTCAAGCCCTTTCAACTTCTCGAGCGTTGAAAGGGCCCCTTCCCAAGCGTTGAAAGGGCGAAACAAAACGGATGAAAAGGCACGTTACAAGGATGGATAATGTAGTATGTCAGGTATGGCATGGGCCATAACAACTTTTAGGAGCTGGAGTTAGCAAACTGAAGGGTCTGCCATTTCAACTTTGGAACCAGCGACACCAGTTTGGAATCAGCTATACCAACTTCGAATATTTTTAGGCCCAAGTCCTGCAACCCTTAAAGGAATTGCGCCGCGGAGCGGCGCGAAAATTTTGAATCTTAAGCCCTGGATATGCATTTTTTCCTCTATGACCTCTAAAAATGTATTTTTTTTTGCGTTTAAGAGTGCGATAAAATAAGTGATAAAGCGAACTATTTTCCCCAATTATATAGGAAAGTAGTAACATATAAACAACATATAAATGCGCCGCGAAACGGTGCGAATTTATCATTTTGTTTTAACCCACATACAATTGAATGTGTATTGCAATTGCGCCACGGAGCGGCGCGAAAATTTTGATTTTATTCCTGGATAACTGTATTCATACTGTTGAAGGTGCTTGAGGTGTGTAATGTTTGAGCTGCTTGAAATTTGAGGGCAGTGTCATGTGCTCAAAGTTGGGGGGGGGGACAAAAGGTGGAGCCTCATCGGGAGCCGACGACGCCGCTGATCGCGCGGACGTATTCAACACGCACTTCGCGTCCGTCGGCTCGCGCATAGCAGCAGAGGTCGTCCGCGACGGTGGCGCCACCACCGGGCCCCGGCCGCCCCGAGTCTGGGCATCTGCCCTGACGCTGCGCCCTGCCATCCTCCCCGAGTTATTGAATGCCATAGGTCGGATGAGTGGTTCCAAGGCGGTTGGTGTAGATGATGTGCCTCTGTTCGCAGTCAAGAAGTGTTTCCCCGTCATAGGTCCTCACTTACTCCATCTGATAAACTACTCCATAGTCACTGAGGTGTTCCCCACTGCATGGAAAATCGCGCGTGTTGTCCCCATTTACAAGTCCGGCGACCGAGCCAATGTTAACAATTTTCGGCCAATCTCGATTCTGTCAGCTCTGTCGAAAATTGCTGAAAAGGTTGTATCGCTCCAACTCGTACCATACCTGCTCGATAACCACGTGCTCTCTCCTATGCAGTATGCATACCGGCCCAACCACTGTACAGAGGACGCCGTGCTCGACGTTGTCGAATGGATCAGTCAGACCATCGACAGAGGCCACGTCGCGTCGCTAACAACAATTGACCTCAGTAAAGCGTTCGACAGCGTCGATCATGGCGTCCTCCTCACAAAACTTGGATGGTGTGGTATCCAGTCGACAGGCTGGTTCCAGAGTTACCTCAGCGAGCGGAGGCAGACTGTGACAGGCGGCTCCTCCATTCTTCCGCTCACCCACGGAGTGGCCCAGGGCTCCATCGTCGGACCCATCCTCTTCCTCATATTCATCAACGATCTGTCCTCCTTCCTCCTCCACGGCCGTCTCCTATCCTATGCTGATGATACCCAACTCCTGGACCACTCCCTCCCTGACCCCAACGGCCTATCCGACCTCAAGACGCGGGTCGAGGAGTCTATCCAATGCCTTCAAAACTGGTTCCAAGCTAACAGCCTAAAAATGAATCCGGACAAGACTGACTTTGCTCTCATTGGTACAAAATCCTCCCTCAAAATGGCGAAACATTTCAGCATCAACGTCTCTGGCTCGACCGTCACCCCATCCCCTACCATCAAAGTGTTGGGAGTCCTCCTCGACCAGCACCTCAACTGGGATCCTCATGTATCCATGGTGGTACGGAGGTGCAATGCAATCACCGCATCTCTGTATAAAATCCGCCATCACCTCACTCCTGACGTCCTTAAACTCCTTAAACTCCTCGTCCAAACACACGTTTTTCCTCATATCCTTTACTGCCTGTCCGCCTGGGGAGGGGCTGCCCAGTGCCGTCTGCATCGCGTTCAGAAGTCCCTGAACTTTGCCGCTCGGCTCGTCACCGGCGTGCGACGTAGAGAACACATCTCGCCAGCTCTCACGTCTCTCGGGTGGGAGAGAGTAGAGGTACTGGTCGTCCGACACGACTGTACCAACGTCCACAAAGCCCTGACCAGTCGACAGTGCCCTAAGGCGCTGCGAAACATGTTCGCCAAGCGGGCTGACGTTTCGGCCAGGAGCACAAGGGCTGCCGACGCCGGAGACCTTCATCTTCCGAAATGTAGAATGGCTCAGACCCAGAAGGGTTTCTCGTACCGAGCAGTCGGCACGTGGAATGCGCTGCCATCAGCCGTGAAAGCTGCTCCGTCCAGGTGCGAATTTGTAGCCGCATTGGCAATAACCGAATGAGTGACGTGAGCGAGTGCCTCCAAATAGTGCCTATGCAAACTGTATTGCGTCGTGTAAAACAAATGTCCTTACCACATGTACTGTACAGGAGCCGTAATAGCCACGTTGTGGATGGTTTCCTAAATAAATGACAAATGACAAAAAGGCACTCTGTCCCCAACTTTGAAGTTGGGGGACATGTCCCCTCGCCCCCCCCCCCCCCCCACCCCCGCCCTCCCCCCACCCCCCGGTGGCGGACCCAATGCCCGTAGGCGATCATAGCAAATAAATAAAATAAAATAAATAAAGTGCACTCAGCAATGTCAGCCATCATTGTCATCAATGTCAGCCATCATACGGGAGTATGCCATTGGCAGGGACGGAACATTATATCTCTTTGGGAGGGCCCGAGCCCCCCCCCCCCCCCAATGCTGAGCTGAGCCTCCCCCCTCCCTCAATGGTGCTCCGGGCCCCCCAATGTTTTCCCAAATTTGTGCCCCTCTAAGATTTCAAGGACTACCCGCACAGATTGCTATGTTTTGAATTTTGCGTATTTCATCATATCAAGATATGATTCCATCTTAGGAGTATTCCATCTTAGCAGTATACGAGCATTGTGATTCCATCTGCGACTGCTTTTCGATTATGATATAATGGGTAAGTTGGTAGTATGGATTCCTTCTGCTAACAAGTCTGTAGATAGAAGGTTCAGTCGTTCAGATTAGCGAATAGCGGAGGGGAGCATGATGAATTCGCGATCGGAGTGCTTTATTTAATAGAATTTGTTGTAAATTTATTTTTTGCCTGAAATAAGGCTGATAGTTTATGCAGCCTTTTTGGCTCCCTGGTATTGCAATATCCTAAATATCTAACATCCGTGCTAAAATAATAGTTTGATACGGAGGAACATCGAAAGGATCGTGCCATCAAAGGGCATCGGGTCATCGCGGCCAGGGGGCCTAGGGGTCCATGTCTCTTCCAGGAAGTTAACCGAGGTTGGCCTGAGTGGGTCCTTGGTTGACCTGACGAGCCCTCGGTCAGCCTGAGCGAGCCTCGTTGGGCCTGGAGGGGAGCTCGGTCGACCTGAAGGGGCACTCCGTCGACTTGAAAGAGTCCTTCATCCATCCGAAGGGGTTCCAGTAGGCCTAAGGAGCCATTGTTTGGCCTGAGGGTTCCCCTGCCGGCCTGAGGGGGCCTCAGTCGGCCTGATCGGCCTGAGGGGCCTCGGTCGACTTGATCGAACCTGGGCCGGCTTGGCCGGCTTGGCCGGCCGGCCCTTGGTCGGCCTGAGGGATGTCCAGTCGGACTGGCCAGCTCTTCTTCGGCCTGAGGGGCCTCTGTCGGCCTGGATGGAAGATTCGGTTGCCTTCGGTTGGCATGAGGAGCCCTTAGTCGGCCTGAGTGGCCTTCGGTCGGCCTATAGGGCCCTAGTGTGCCTGTGGGACTCTTCCGTCGGCCTTAGGGGGCTCTTGGTCGACTTGAGAGGCCTTCGGTCGGCTTGAGGGAGCCCTTGGTTGGCCTGAAGGAGAACTCAGTCGGCCTGAGGGGGCCATCGGTCAGCTCGAGTGGCTCTTGCCAGGCCTGATCAGGCCCCAGGCTAGTCTTAGAGGGCCATTGTCTAGACCGGAAAGAACCCGGAGGTCTGAGAGGGGCCTCAGTTGGTTTGAGACAGTATATTCAAGGCCTTAGAGCCTTAGGCTCCTTGTCGTTCTGAAATGAACTTTGTCATGCCTGGGAGGGCCCTATGCCTGTCTGATAGATCTGCTTACCAGTTTGAAAGGACCCTTTATCGTCCAAGTGTGGGGGGGGCGCTTGTCCGGCCTAAGAGAGCCTAAGTCCCTAAGAGAGGACCCTCCGCTTCATTGAGAGGATCATCGGTTGACCAGAGACGACCACCGTCTGATCTGAGAGGGCCTTACGCTTGTCTAAGAGGGCCATTGCCAGACCTAAGAGGGCCCTGTGCAAGTCTGAGAAAGCTTTCGGTCATTCTGGAGAGCCCTTAAATGGGCTGAGAGAGCCATTGGTCGATCGGAAGCAGTCTTGCAGACTCGGAGTCGGAATCTGAGTCTATTGGAGTCGTTAATTTTTGCCGGAGTCGGAGTCAGTTAATTTTTGCCGACTCCGGCTGGCATGTGAAAATTATGTATGAGGAACGTGTTTTCAGATGCATTTTTAATTGGCAACCGATGGCGATAGTTTAACATTTAACGGCTTCGAAATTGTGTTGCTGTCCTTGTCAGTATTTACCTATCAATTTCAGTTAACTAGTAATTTGTCAATTGTATGGGCTGAAAGCAGGAAATTAATTGGAAATTGGACACAAATTTTCGGGTGTTTTTTCCTGTATGAAACGGACAAAATGGCTCCATAATTGTAATAATTGTAATAGTTTTATAATAAGTATATTATACAATAGTTATACACTATAATACATATATAAATAGTATTGGACATTTAGCTTGAGCATTCGGCCGTTGGGCCCCCCAACCGATTTAATAAAGTTCCACCACTGGCCATTGGCATGCTCTACTCAGTACTACATGCACTCATGCACTCAAGATAGTGTAATGTTGGCCCTGAAACATAACTATAGACTGACGTTGTTAGGTGTTACAAAATATTGCTTGAACAGGACTTGTAGACGCTGGTATGCCCGTTCGGTGCACCCATCGTACGAGCTTTTTCACACTACCTTAAAGGGACTATCCCACCTTTCCTGGCAGCAGCCGGCCGCCAGGGACCGCCAGCGAGCCAGGACGCCACGACGCCGCAAGCAAATAGCACCACCACATATTGGTTGATTTATTTATTTTTAAATAAATATATATTTAGCGTTAAAAACTTAACTGGTACCACCCGCCCGCGACGCCACAACACCCCGGCCCACCAGCGGCCAACCGCCGCAACAACTCCAGCCGATAAGTGCCAGCCTCATAAAGGAAAGAAGAAAATATATATTTATTTGAGAAAGTGCAGGTGATAAGGGATTTACTTGTTTATCAGAGTACCAGTACGTATCAGAGTAAGGTACCAGTACCTTAACATTAGATTTGAGTTGAGATAGCCATTTTTATGGCTAGGCATTGTAATTAAGTATGGTAGCAGTTAAAACAACCACAATGATCTAATCAAAAAGATATTCGAGTTTGATTTTGACATCTGTAAAACATAAGGCCCATGCGTATTTGAATACGGCCTCTAAACCGACAGCGTCGTCTCTCTTTACCCAACTGGTAATGATAGTAGACTTGTTTTAAGTTCAGCCTTGGAATATTTTCGTCTTTCATTTCTCGATCCCCGGGTGGTTCGCAATCTAAGCCAATCTAGACACCGGGTGGTTCGCTTTTTCTGCGCAGTAGATGTCGACAAAAAATTGTGCCATACATTTGGCAGCACAAAGGATTTCCCTGTTATTAAAAAAAAAATATGACGTCACCAACCCAACTTACTAAAAGTTGAATATCTTCCAAGATAAACTTTTTCTCGGAAAAAAGTTCACGAACATGTTCAGCTGACCTCGCCTGACATGTAGACATACAATTAAGTGTGATTCGACAACTTTCACAAAGGTGGAACAGTCCCTTTAAGCATGCTACTTATAACGTTATGTGCCACTGTACTGGCGAGCAGCAAAGATGTGTTATTAGCTAGTATACTTAGGCTTATATCCATATTAGGAAGTTGGACAGTTTTGAATATGGGTAAGTAATTCCATTCTGGGTGAACAGTTAAGTAGGCAATTGAATGTGCTGGATGAATGAATAGGTCATGTATAGAGGTGTGAAAAGATAATGTGCACTGTACAATCGAGCGGTTAAACCGCGGTTACGGGCGGTTACGGGCGGTTACGGTTGCGTTCTCCGCTCAAGGTCACGGTTACGGGTGGTTACGGTTGCACGAGGCTACGGTTACGGGCAGTTACGGTTCCACGAGGTTACGATTACGGGCGGTTACGGTTGCACGAGATTACGGTTGCGGTGATTTTATTCCGCGGCTGAATTTGCCGTTAAAATATAAACAATAAAGACGAGATTGCGTAGATCTCGCAGAAAAGATAATTCTGTCACACATTAAATATATAATTTCCGTTCAATCGAACAGGCATCAACACAGAAACTACGCGGACAACGACATGGAAGCTACACGAAAGTTATGTTACCAAGATTGTTATCACTTTTTTGTGAGTACCTATTTGAGTTTGTGCGTTCCTGAAGCTCTTCAGTCTTCATGCATTTTACCTATTTCACCAATTACCCTTTTCCAGTTATGACTTGCTATGATAAAAATGACACGGTTATTGAACACTCAACGAGTAAGTTTGTTATACGTTTTGAAAAATGAAAAACATGATTGGTACATGCGGTTACAGGCGGTTACAAAATTCGTTTGCTGTGGTTACGGGAGGTTACATATAGGGGCGGATCCAGGGGGCCAAGGGGCCATGCCCCCCCCCCCCCCAACGGCCGGACGTACAGTTGTAAAAATTGCCTTTGCAGCAGTCAAAATCCAGCTATCCACAATGCAAAATTTGACAATTTCGCGCCGCTTCGCGGCATGACACAAAATTCGCAATTGCTTATACAAATTTGGAAATGTGAAAATGAATTCATAAAATGTCTGGCAGAGGCTTTCCTTGGCGGTACCTATTGCTAGCCCCAGGGCCCACTCCCTTCATAAAAGCGGGCAACATGTTTAGCTAGTCTGCCGAGTTCCGAAAAAAGGCGACGCGAACGCAAAGACGCGGACATCGGCACCCGGAAGCTGCTTCAGCGGCGCCCAACTTGCTGGACCGAAGAGCTAATAGTGGGACCAGGCCAGGACCATCTCCCCAAGCCATATCTTCTCGCCCCAGGCTCCTCCAGATCCACAGGGACCATTTATACGCGAAAAAGTCGTTCTGCTTCTTGCTGCTTTCAAACCATTTGCACCGTTACCAGTTGTTTGTTACAGTTCGGTACATATGTATACAGTTATTATTATCATATGTATTATTGAACGCTGACTGCCACCGGTCATCGTGATTTACTATCCGAGGAATATGTATATGAAAAACTACCTTAATTTCAATATTTTTTATCATACCGAGATGTGCAACCAGGAATAGGGGTTACCTGAGGCTTGGCTCCACTCACGGTCTGGTTCCAATGTTACAATTTCGTTTTCCACGACCTAAGATTAACTTTTTCACGCTGTTTCGCTGCGTCACATCGGTGGCCATCGCCATAACGAAACCATCGTCATCGTCTTCGGTTCGTTGTAACGGTGAATTGAACGAATGTCATTTTTAGCTTCTTATCCTCTACATGGTCATCTCCCCAATGCTTCTGCTTCTGGGTTTTATCAGGCAAACCCGTACAATTTCGCGCCGCTTGGCGGCGCTAAATAACAAGTACCTACTATAACATGAAAACCACATTAAAAATGCTGCAAAGGCTTAAATACACGCATAACAATTGGAGTACATTATTTTTTGTCATTTTAGCCAATCCCCTCCCAAAAATGCTCGACGACGCACCTGCTTACCACCCCCCCCCCCCCCCCCCCCCCCCCGGTCAACAACTTTCTCGCTGATGACTGACGGCCTGCTACCCCCCGTGCTCAACATTTTTGTTGTTGTAAAATACGCCACTAGATTCCCCTCCCCTCCCCCCCAAAAAAACCGGCTAGATCCACCCCTGGCTACGGATTTGAGCCTTACGGTTACGGGCGGTTGCGGATTTGAGTCCCACGGTTACGGGCGGCTGTGGTTACCATTTTGTTAACCGTGTACACCTCTAGGCCCATGTATGTATCAGGCAACTGTGCAGATTAAAAGGCGGTGCCGAATTGCCGATTACAAAATTTTGTTCACTTTTTGCCAGTCCTTGTAACTCAGAGTTCGTCACGGGCTGGGCTGGTCCTATGGGCCATGGGCCGGGCCTGGGCTGGGCCTGGGCTGGGCCTCAACTTTAAGGAAATCATCGGGCTCTGGACGGGCCTGGGCTGAGAATGTTGAAGCTCGGCCAGAGCTGAACAAAATATTTCAACCAGCAGTTCACTTCCACAGCAACACACTGTTGCTGTGGCTGTGGCTTTTTGTTTGTTTTTGGTTAGCATAGTTGGTTCATTGTTTCACATGTATAGTATGCAAGTAAATATGCTAGGATAGTGATTGCAAATTTTGTAAAAATATTTATATGCTTAATCTGAACGGGCCGGACCGGGCCTGGGCCTCAATATTATAAATTTGACCCGGCCTGGTCCGGGCCCATGTGGGCTTGGTGTTCATGGGCCTGGGCCGGGCCGGGCTGGGGGTTGGGGGGCCCGTGACGAACACTGTTGTAACTACACAGGGATAATATGTGTTATGTGTATCGGATAGCTATCCGTTCAGTTACGGATATCTACCTAACATAATGCATGTTGAAAAAGCAGCAAATAACGCACGTATTTCAAGCCTTTCTTTTCAAATCCATATAAAGTTGCATACAAGAGTAGGAAGCTCAAATGAGAGGAATGATGTGTAACTTTTAAATATGCATGGCGCAGGCTCCGATGTGCCTGCCTACCTAATTTCTCCTTAAATTATATAGGTAGGTAGGTAGGTATACAATTTAGCCATTTAGGTACTTATTTTTGCGAATATGCACGATCATAGATCAACAAAAGATGCAACATAATATTTTCACAACATTATAATAATCTACATAAATGTACCACTTCCCGAGTTACGACTAACTTTTGACGAACTTTGAGTGTGAACTTCCATCCTTTTGAAACACGGGATTGGCGTGAAGCTGAAATAATGGCAATTGATCTGCCTACAGCGCCATCAGCAAAATACTGCCACCAGCGCCATCTATATATCGTACTATGTGAAACGCTGGACGACTCGCGTGGCGATGGCTATATAATACCCTCTTCCCCTGGCTTCCATTCCAAGACGAAACTTCGGGAAGGGTCCATACAATGAGAAGGCTGCTGCCACTTCCAGGCTGGTCGTCTTTAATTTCCGGTAACCGGCGGCTTCCAATCCCGGATAAGGTAACGGTGGTCGGTGGCACGCAGAGGAACGAGTACCTACCGATTATACCTATGGAGGAAGGAAGTAAATCCGGATTCTGCAGAAAGCTAAACGTTATTTTGGTCGGTGGAACTGAATCGTATTATTTGAAGAAGAAAGAAATTTATCCGCTTAATAACTTATATGTTATTGGATCTTGGAGACTTACGTACCAGCAGTGGTGGGTACGGTTCCGCTAATCCGCTAACCGCTAATTAGCGAAGCTAACTTTTCGTTTAGCGGATTAGCGTTTCCGCTAACTTTGGAAACCGTTAGCGGACCAATCAGCTTCCACTAAATTTAGTTCCACTAACTTGAAGTCCGCTAGCTAACTTTAACTAACTTTAAGTCCGTGTAAGAGTGGGGACTGGGGAGAGGGGAGGTAAGGAAGAGGGAATGACAAGGACGGAGCACAAGGGGCGTGGAAACTACTTTGAAGTTGGGGGGGGGGGGCGAACTTTTTGGCAATACTACTACACAAATTAAGGCTGAAGAGAAGCAACGTGTGCTGCTCTTTCCCATACCCAATGCTGCCTATTGCCAACAATATGTCATATATTTAAGGACATGGGTATATCAATGTCATAAGGAAATGGGTCGCCTAACAAGCAAAACAAAATAGAGAAAAGCGTGTAAACATGAAGAAGGAGCGACACTGGTGCTAGGGTCACACAAAGCCGGAGAAGTGGTACTGGGGCTTTGACCAATTGCCTGAATCCAGAACCGGCGGGCTTGACTGACTCCCGAACCTGAGGTAGCTGGTGAGGTGACCGGGCTCGCACCAAGTTGACCATGGCAAAATCATGCATTTAGCATACATTTGGTGCGAGTAGGTACCATAATTGGCTTCAACCGAGATATGCTATGCCATGTTTTACGGTGTTATGGTAAATGTTTCTGGTACATTTTTTATGAATTTATCGTTATATACGGTCGTACTCAACCAAGTGAGCTGGCAAACCAATGCATTTAGAACACACGCATTTTTCAGAGAAAAGGCCTTATCTACTTTATATAAGTTAGTTATTTTGTTAGTTATTTTGCTTGTTAGTTAACTGTTGCCGAATTAAGGTCATTGACACACCCACTGCCGGGGGTTCGCGCCAACCACGAACTGGCGGAGGGGGGGTTGATTTCCGTCCCCTAAGATCTCAAAAACTAAGCCACGCAGCCACAAGCGAAAAACAATGAAAACGATAGCTCGAGACAAGCTCTATCGAAAGTACTCAGGTGATTTTTAGGTCAGGTCAATATTGCGGTCATCAGAGGTCACCAAATGTCAAATGCCGGCTATATGTATGAGTGTCCTTGATAACACCGTCTATATCTGCCATCCCAGCGCCGTGTACGACGTAGCCTGGTGCCCCCTGGCGGGGCTGAATGCCACCACCTGCGGAGACGACGCTGTGCGCGTCGTCGCGGAGGAGCCCGGAGGCGACAGCGGCGCAACTTGTTTCAGTATGGTGGCCTGTGTGCTGTCGTCGTGCTGGAGGGGGGGGGGGGGGGGGGTATGTGTATGAGTACCTGAATGTGTATGTGTAAGTGTATGTACTGTATACTGTGTGCTGTGTACGTTGATAAATATATACCTCTCTCTATCTCGATAACTAAAAGAGCTAGCGACGCGCGAAAAAAAGCGTTAGAAATATTTGTTTTTCTCTGCTGTCGCTAAGGTTCCATCAGAATTGACCTAAGGTCAATAGTTAGGTCAGCAGAAGCCATTTAATTTGGAACATTCTAATAATTGCCGAATTGTTTTTAAGAAATAACTTTTGACAGACGCACGATCGAGTAAAACAGACTTCACGATTGTGTTTTTCCCGTCTAGATGCATCTAATGATATATTGGGTGACCTAGCTAGGCCATATACAAAAATTGGCATGACCTGAGGTAAGGGTCGACCTCTTACATCAAGTGATCGTCTCGACAAGCCGAATACAATGGTGAACACCCCCATGGTGCTCTACCTTCCTTGATTTGGTAAAGAGTTATTGAAGAAAAACCATACGTACCTTGGGGGTCACCCGAGTTGACCTCGTAGAGGGTCAAATAACAGAAATGTTACATAGCCATAGGGCTTTGCATTTGGCACAAGAGTGGTGGATCTGGTGAAAATTGGTCAAATTTAGCCATTTTTCTATAGATTTATACGTGTTTTAATTTTTTCCCATTGACTTATAATGGGGAGGTCACGAATCGACCTAACCTTAGGTCACTGATATACAAAAACAAAATTGAGATAACCGAATTGTAAAGTACTTATCACCTGATGACATCTGTGAGTTTCAAACCGTTTGGTCAATCACTTTGGCTGTGGCACGATCGCACACATTTTCAGAGGTGGAGTCACTGAGTTGACCTGGTGACCTGACCTGAGATGACCCGAGGTAAAACAAATTCACCCCGTGTGGGGTAATTCATTGCCAAAACAGCTGTACCAAATTTCGCGGCGCTGCGCGCCGCCGTTGAAACTCCGGTGACAATACCCTTTTTATTATTATACAGAGGCGAGTGATCGTGTACAAAAGTTTGGGAGGGGGGGGGGCGTCACCCCCAGCTCCAAAGTTGGGGGGGGGGCGAGTTGACCCCACTGCCCCCATGGTTACCACGTCCCTGCGGAGCACCCCTCCGCCTCTGTTGAAATTAATTGAATTAAATGAACAAATAATTCATTTGTTCATTTAATTATTTGTGTACACCTTGATCATCATCTGATCTTGGCATGATGCATATGTTTTTGGAAAGCTCTATGGCTAAGCTACAAGATTACAATTTCAGCTCTCTAGGTCTGTTTTAGAGCCAAAAAACAAAGCGAAGCTAAATGCATATAATGAGAAAAGTTAGCGGTTAGCAGTTAGCGTTAGCTTCCGCTATTTTTTTTTTTAGCGGTTTAGTGGTTAAAGGAAATAGTTCACCTTCGGGAAATTTTTCAGAACACGATTTTATTGTATTTTGTAATACAGTTTCTTTTTTTTCTTTTCAAAAATGGTCCTACATCGCGCCAAATTCAGGACAAAAGGTCGTAAATTATTCATTTTATGGTGTGCGTTATTGGTCTGCGCCATGCTCCCTGGCTGTGCTGGCACTTTCAGACGGTACGGTACATCTTATATGCGCCGAATTCCTTCGTCAAAAAGCCAGATATCTTCGGCTGGAGAGCCTTTTCAGCCAAGAAAAGTTGCAGATAAGGATTTATCAACACGGGCTACAAAAACTGCTATTTCAGTCAAAACTCCATGTTGAAGGTGAACTATTTCTTTAAGCGTTAGCGAAGTTATTTTTTAGTTAGCGGATTAGAGGTTAGCAAAGCTACTTTTCGGTTGCTGTGTCCACCACTGCGTACCAGATACCAGTAGGAACAACTGAAGGCTGAAGCAAGGACCAATTTACCTTCCTTACTTGCGACTTCTCAGAGTCACTTTCACCTGTTATTAAAGGAAATAGTTCACCTTCGGAAAATTTCAGAACACGATTTTATTATATTTTTTAATACAGTTTCTTTTTTTCTTTTCAAAAATGGTCCTACATCGCGCCAATTCAGGATAGAAGGTCGTAAATTAGTAATGTTATGGCGTGCGTTATTGGTCTGCGCATGCTCAGACTAGTGCTGGCACTCTCAGACGGTACGGTATATCATATATGCGCCGCAATTCCTTCGCCAAAAAGTCAAATATCTTCGGCTGGAGGAGTCTTTTTCAGCCAAGAAAAGTTGCAGATAAGGATTTCTCACACGGGCTACAAAACTGCTATTTCAGTTCAAAATCCCATGTTGAAGGTGAACTATTTCCTTTAATCATATCTACCTCACTGGCCACTGGCCAGGCCATTTATATTGAAGTACCTAGTTCGGGTCGGTAACTGCGATATCGGCCCGGTCATTTACATTGTGGCTTGGCTTGACTTTGTCTGTCAAGGCTTTTCACCGTAGGTGATTTCAGCCCGGGTGTTTGGGATAGTACAATTGTTGTTGTTTTACATTGTTGTTGTTTTTTGTCCTACCTTCGTCATTATGAAGTTTTTACCGAACCAAATATGGTAGTTGCGACTGTTTATATGGAAGCAAGCAAATATCGCGCCGTTTTCAATTGTGTGCGCCACAACTGACAACATTGAAATAAAGTGTCGAGCCATTGCCTTGGTGTCGAGCAAAGGGGTGTCATCCCGGGATTCCCATGTATCGGCAGCCGAGCGGAATGCATTTAGAGATGACGTCACTGGTGCTCTGGTCCAGTCGTGACCAGCCCAAGGCCCAATAACCAGGTAAGGACACGAGCCATTTGACCTTGAACTTAGTGGACCACTGGATGACGTCACTGGCGGCAGCCGGCTCCTTCGTCAGCGCCGCGCTCAAGCGGAACATGTAGTCAGCCGCCAGTTACAACTCGCCAGTGGCGCACGCAGGGACGAAAGGAAGGTGGGGTGGGGGGGGGGGGGGGGGGGTCAAAAGGTCAGCTAACCCTCTAATTTCTGAGGAGCACGCACCACATGGACCCGTATTTCTGGCCCATACCTCATACCTGTCGCTGGCAGGGGCCCGGTCTTGGTCAGACCTGGTCGAGGCAGAGCCCGTTGCTGCAAAATTGGCGTGATATGGGGCCGGTCAGGATGAGGGCCCGGTCCTTGCATATTCTTAATGCTGGCCCTTTTCTGTTAGGGGCCCGGTCTTGGTCAGGGCCGATCGAGGCAGGGGCCCGGTGATGGCAAAGGCGTGATATGGGGCCCGGTCAGGACGAGGGCCCGTTCACAACATGGCCCGTCCTTGCATATTCTTGATACTCGCCAGTTCCTGGTCTTTGATACTTGCGGCGCCCGGTCTTGGTCAGGTCCGATCGAGTCAGGGGCCCGGTGATGGCAAAGGCGTGATTTGGGGCCCGGTCAGGACGGAGGGCCCGGTCACAACAGGGGCCCACTTCTGTTAAATTATTGATACGGGCCTGTTACTGGTAGGGGCCCGTCCTGGTAGGGGCCCGATCAAGGCAGGGGCCCCGGGGTTGGCAGAGGCGTGAATATGGGGCCCGGGTCAGGTCGAGGGACCCGTCACAACATGACCCGGTCCTTGCAAACTATTTATACGGGCCCGTTCTTGGTCAGGCCTGATCGAAGCAGGGGCCCGGTGCTGGCAAAGGGCGTGCAATATGGGGGCCCGGTCACAACAGAGTCCGGTCCTTGCAAATTCTTGATACGGACCCGGTCCTGGAAGCGGCCCGGTCTTGGTCACTGGTCGGCCCGATCAGGATCCTTCGAATTATTGATACATGGGCACATTCCTGGCATGGCAGTAAGGCAGGGGCCCGGTCTTGATCAGGCCCGATCCTGACCAATGTGGCATGCCGGGGCCGTCCTAATGAGGGCCCTCTCCATGACAGGGGCTGTTTACTGAGAACCGAGAGCCCATGTTAAAACAGGCCCGCTCAAACATGGTCAAATTCGCTGTCGAGGCAGGCAGAGGTCGAGAAAAGCTTTCTTGCAAATAACGAATTTTGTGAAGAAAACCCTTATATTTTCGGTGTCTCATACGACTGCATGGGCGTAGAAACAGGGGGGTAGGGACTAGGGGGGCAGCCCCCCCCCCCCCTCCCCAACATTTTTTTTAACATTACGCCTATGGGCGTTGCATTGGAAAGAATCGACTTCAGAATGCCTCAGCCTCCCCCCCCCCCCCCCCCCCCCCCCCCCCCCCCCCCCCCCCCCCCCCCCCCCCCCAACTTGAACATAGTTCCTACGCCCCTGCATACGAGCCTTCTTTACGCAACGTTAAGCTGAAGCCTAGCCAAAAGTTGGTGGGCGTCATGAAGTTGGAGGGGGCAAAAGCACCCTCTGCCCCCCCCCCCCCCTCCTGTTCCCGGGCCTATGCGCCGGCGGCAGCCGTGTCACGGACGTCGCCAGCGCCAACGCCGGCTGTGCGCTGCGCGCTCTGCCGCCAGTTACGTCACATCATGGCTATTTGGCTCCCGACGAGGTGGCCTATACGGCGCTCAAGCGGTGTCACCCCCTGGGCCAGCCCCGTCGCTGCAGCTGCGCTTTCGAGCGTTTTTGCGGTCTTTTGACGGGTGTTAACACTTGACGAGCGGCAATTTAAAGTCGTCGCTGTTAGGATAAGTAAGTTAGTTAGGGTTGCAAGTCTATAGCTTGTGATTTTGTGTTTTAAGTTTGGTTTAGCATCTTGAACATTAGCCAAAACAATACCATTTATCGCCCCTCAGCCAGACCGGGGCAGCGTGTGGCCGTCTCGCTCTTCGGTCAGGTGCTCCGCCACAGGGGGGAACGGAGGGGGACGTGCCCCCCACAACATTTTCAGATTTTTAACATTACGGCCTATGAGCGTTCCATGGAAAGAATACTGCAGAATGCCTCTGCCCCCCTCCCCCCCCCCAACTTTCGGAAGGTGGCGGCGCCCTTGCCCTCAGCCGGACCGGTGCAGCGTATGCCCGTCTCGCCCCTCAGCCAGACCGGGGCAGCGTATGGCCGTCCCGCCCCCCCCCCCTCATGGCCGGACGGGGGCAGCGTATAGCCGTCTCACCCCCTCAGCCAGACCGGGGCAGCGTATGGCCGTCTCACCCCTCAGTCAGACTGGTGCACCGTATGACCGCCTCGCCCCTCAGTCAGACCGGGGCAGCGTAAGGCCGTCTCACCACTCATTCAGACCGGTGCAGCGTATGACCGTCTTGCCCCTCAGCCAGACCAGGGCAGCGTATATGTCCGTCTCCCCCCCCCGCTAAGCCGGACCGAGGCAGAGTATGGCCGTCTCACCCCTCAGTCAGACCTGCAGCGTTTCCGTCTCGCCCCTCAGCCAGACCGGGGCAGCGTATGGCCGTCTCTCCCTCTCAGCCGGACCGGGGTGCAGCGTATAGCCGGCTCACCCCTCAGTCAGACCGGGGCAGCGTATATGGCCGTCTCCCCCCCCCCCCCTCAGCCGGACCGGAGCAGCGTATGGCCGTCTCACCCCTCAGTCAGACCTGCAGCGTATGCAGATTGCCGTCTCGCTCCTCAGCCAGACCGGGGCAGCGTATGGCCGTCTTTCCCTCCCCCTCAGCCGGACCGGGGTAGCGTATGGCCGTCTCACCCCTCAGTCAGACCTGCAGCGTATGCAGATTGCCGTCTCACCCCTCAGTCAGACCGGGGCAGCGTATGGCCGTCTCACCCTTCAGTCAGACCGGTGCAGCGTATGACCGTATCGCCCCTCAGCCAGACCGGGGGAGCGTATGGCCGTCTCCCCCTTCAGCCAGACCGGGGCAGCGTATGGCCGTCTCACCCCTCAGCCAGACCGGGACAGCGTGTGGCCGTCTCACCCCTCAGTCAGACCGGTGCGGCCGGTATGGCCGTCTCGCCAGTCGCTCTTCACACAGACCGGGAAGCGCATGGCCGTCTCCCCCTCAGCATGAATTAAGGGAGAGATGATTATCCGCGGTAAACATAATCTTAAATAGGATCGTACCTTAGGCGCAACTAGCCGTATCCCGTTCGAAATATTCGCACCGCACCGAGCCGCGTGCGGGGCAGCAGAGTCGGACCAGAGCACCAGTGACGTCACGATAATGTTTGCGATTGGGCCGCTAAAATCCCCGGATTTTAGCGCCCCAAAAACCTCTTATACGGCCTTGGTTGAGTGTGTGGAGGGTGGTGTGTAGAGAGTGGATGTGCAATTACAGGATAATTTTCGATAATATCAGTGTTTGGTCAATAAAGTATTAGTTTTGGTAGCCACACTTAAAGCTTCTTAAAACAATATAGGTTAA
This sequence comes from Chirona hameri, assembly GCA_036785665.1. Classification (NCBI taxonomy): domain Eukaryota; kingdom Metazoa; phylum Arthropoda; class Thecostraca; order Balanomorpha; family Balanidae; genus Chirona; species Chirona hameri. Next base: position 41,087 of record JAXIVJ010006327.1, on the reverse strand, counting down.
GCAATTGTTTGATTTATGTAGTTTTTCGTCAATGACACAACAGCACATTGATTGTTTGAATCAAGTGCTGATTACGGTATCCGTTTTGGCTCATTGGCATAGTTCGACGTGGTACACAAATCAATAATAAAAAAAAAAAATCAATTGAAAATTGTGTTACAAAATTGTATATTTGTTGGTCCTGAGTGAACATTGAAGATGAGTGTTGCTGAGCTTCTGCATTCCAATTTATGCCTTCTGGGATATGAAAAGGAAGCCTCAGCTGCTAAGATTATATTGTCTGATGTGAGTATTGCAGCATTTTGTGGATGCATTTTGTTGGTGGAAGATGTGACCAGTCCCCCTTAGTTATTAGTAAATGCCTTTAATATATCTACCAATCAATAGAAAATATAACATTTAGTAACTATGGATGTCTTCCCCAAGACTGCATTATAACTAATTCTAACTTCAATAATTAATATGTTTCCGTCACCTCGCCCATCGCCAAACTTTGTTTATATACCAGCTGACAACGACTGACCTAACAACAAGTATAGACAGTGTTCACAGCGGCCTGGCTATGATGTCACAGAACTTATTTATGCTGTAGGGTTAGGTTAATGCTGCTCACTAAACCCTATCATGCTCTCACTAAACTTCCGTTCCTGGCAGAGCGCAGGACTTGTATTTGAGACCAAAGGTCAGACGCACAGCGGCAGCCACCATGTGACCTTGCATGTCAATCACTGGTTCACAAAATTATTTGGCAGCATTTTCACTCTGTAATAAAATATACAGTCATTGTTCCAATGACATCATGGATAATCCTTATTTTTTCTGTGTATCTTCCTGCATCCAGCATAGATATGGCGACGATCATGGTGGATTGTGGTGGACGATCAGTTGTGACACCTTCCAAAAATATTTTTGTTCCAACATTGTTAGGTAAGAGACATTATAAATAACATAACAGGGACAGAATAGTGTCTTGAAAGATGCCTAGTGACCTAATAGTTAAAGGGACTATCCCACCTTAACATTATATTTGAGTTGAGATAGCCATTTGTATGGCTAGGCATTGAAATTAAGTATGGTAGCAGTTGAAACAACCACAATGGTCTCATCAAAAAGATATTTGAGTTTGATTTTGACATCTGTAAAAAAATAAGGCCCATGTGTGTTTGAATAGGGACTCTAAACCGACAGTGTCGTCTCTACCCAACTGGTAATGATAGTGAACTTGTTTTAAGGTCAGCCTTGGAATATTTTCGTCTTTCATTTCTCGATCCCCGGGTGGTTCGCAATCTAAGCCAATCTAGACACCAGGTGGTTCACTTTTTCTGCACAATAGATGTCAACAAAAAAAATTGTCCCATATATTTGGCAGCACACAGGATTTCTGTTATTAAAAAAATATATGACGTCACCAACCCAACTTTTCGCTTAAAACTAAAAGTTGAATATCATCCAAGATAAACATCTTTTTTGGAGAAAAAAAGTTAATTAATATGTTCAGCTGACCTCGCCTGACATGTAGACATACAATTAAAGGAAATAGTTCACCTTCAACATGGGGTTTTGAACTGAAATAGCAGTTTTGTAGCCCGTGTTGAGAAATCCTTATCTGCAACTTTTCTTGGCTGAAAAGACTCCAGCAGAAGATATCTGGCTTTTTGACGAAGGAATTCGGCGCATATAAGATGTACCGTACGGTCTGAAAGTGCCAGCACAGCCAGGGAGCATGCGCAGACCAATAACGCACACCATAAAATGAATAATTTACGACCTTCTGTTCTGAATTGGCGTGATGTAGGACCATTTTTGAAAAGAAAAAAAGAAATTATTACAAAATATAATAAAATCGTGTTCTGAAAATTTCCCGAAGGTGAACTATTTCCTTTAAGTGTGATTTGACAACTTTCACAAAAATGGGACAGTCCCTTTAAGTTTTGTAACATTTAAAACACCAGGGACGTTTAGTGTCTTTTGACCATTTTGTTAGCCTCATATATCAAAATATGTTGTAAAAGAACTACCTTTAAAATGTTAACTAAGTACCTAGTAGGTTAAACAACAGTAACCCCAGACACATTTGGTCCGGTATTAGTTCAGTAATTCACCTCCCCAGTTCATGGTGTTCTTGAGGTCCCTAATAGAAGAAGAACAGTCAGCTGACAGTAATATTATGACAGACTGAAAAGTGGGTTATCTTTGACTGTCTACAAGATGGTCTTTGGGGCAACAGACCCCCCCCCCCCCCCCTGTAGGGCTTCAGCGAGCGAATGCGAGCAGAGTGGTCTAAATGTGGGTCCCTGTGACCATAATTGCTGTAAAGATTAGGTCAGGTTCGATTATGTATCGTTTTGGTGACGTCATAGCTTTGGTATTACTGGTACACTTTTAACTGGCCTTCTATTAGGGCCCTCATTGTGAAATATTTTGGAATGGTTTCTAGTGTGTTCCCTGATGGAAATTGTGCTATGATTTGGTGGTCCTGAACTTGCTTAGTCACTGGTCACAGACAGGCCATCATAGGTCGCCTCCGTATTCAGAACTGGACGTTTTCAAACGTTTTCCGTTTGAGCGGGAACAGAACATACATATTCGGCGCAGTAAAGACGACTATGGCGGGGAACTGGCTATTAATTTAGAAATGGTGAACACACACTATGACAGAAATGTTCAGACATATTTCTTTGAGCTTGAAGCTACTTAGATCATGTGCATGTTAATAGTCACATTTAGTCATGTGCATCACCATTTTTATTTTTTTCTCCTATAGAGTTTCTTGCCAATTGCCATACAAGCTTACAAGCTACGTCTCAAACATGGTGATGCCTATCAAAAGGAAACATAGTAGCTGTCACCAGTGGCAGTGTCATCTAATTGTTTGACATGTATTTAAGAGAAAGCAGTGAAATCTAAGAAAAAAAATATTGTTTTCAAATTTTGCCCTATATGTTATATTTCATATGGATGGATTTTATTTGTGTTAATACCCTTTTAGATTCATTTTGATCTATTTCCACATTGACAATACAATTTTTGCTTGGGGTGAGAGCTCAGTTGGTAGAGCACTAGACTCACAATCCATGGATTCAGGTTTGAATCTGGCTACTGGCAAAGTCCTGGTCTCCCCTCTTTGGTCGGCATGGGCAACTCCAACGATATATGACAATCGGTCAGATCGTAAAAATGCCAATATCATCACTACCTACCACCATTGTTTGCCTCAGGATAACTAGACAAACGGGTACGGTCATATGGTAGCAGCGCTTCATCGGCATATATGGCGCTTATGAGACTTGCAGTAAATCAATTATAAAATGAGTGTTGATTTGTTATTTAAGTGACGTCATGTTATGAAACACTTTTGGTATGCGTTTATTCTTATTCTTATGTAATTTTTTTAAATATGTTTAGCACCGGGTAAATAGTTGTTAATTGCAATTGTGGTAAATTAGGTATCAAAATCACCAAGGCGGCTTTTTTTCTCCTAAAATGACGTCATGTTATTGAATTTGAACATTGTAAAAATCGCCAAATTGTTTTTTTTTTAGAATAACTTTTGACAGAAGCATGATATAATAAAACTGATTAAACCATTGTGTTTGTCTCGTCGAGACACATCACAAAATATATCATATGAACTAGTTAGGCTATATCCAAAAAATTGACCTGACCTGAGATCAGGTCAAGGTCAACTTTAACATTAAATGATTTGTATCGACAAGCCAAATGCAATGGTGAAAACCTCATTGCTCTTCCTTGATTTGGTAAAGAGTTATGGAAGAAAAACCATACATGACCTGAGGGTCACCTGAGTTGACCTTGTAGAGGTCAAAGAACAGAAATGTGATATGGGGTTTTGTAGCTGACACAGATAAGGTGAAAACTGGTCAAATTTAGCAATTTCCTATGGATGTATACGTGTTTTCATTGACTTATAATGGGCAGGTCACGAAATCGACCTGACCTTAGGTCACCGGTATGACACATTCGAGATAAACAAATTGTAGTTACTTATGACCTGATAACATCCTATGAATTCCAGACTGTTCGGTCAATCACTTTGGCTGTTGCACGACCCCAAACATATTTGGAGGTGGGGTCACTTGACTTGACCTGGTGACATGACCTGGGATGATCCGAGGTTAAGAATTCCGCACCATGTGGATAATTGATGCTAAAACAGCTGTGCTAATTTTGGTGGCGCTGCGCGTGACCGTTTTTCCGCTATTCATAACAAATTTGAGGGGGAGGGTGGAAGAAATCAGCCCCCGGCAGTGCGCATGCAAGGGAAACATCCTTTCACATAAGACCAAATTTAACATGTTTCCGTACAAGCCACAGGCAAAGCAGACCTTGATATCAAAAGACAATGGATGTGGCTTTCGTATGGTTTGCTTACTTTTTTCCTATCACTGCTAACTCATCGCTCAATCGAGTTTGCATTTTGCTCAATATCACTGAACCTCCCATAGCGTTAACATTGATGAAGGGAAACAAAAATAAAACTTCACGCTTTGGTGACGTCACCAAAGCATGAAGCTGCCAATGCCCTTGACTGGGGGCCGGTTTGCCTATTCAAAGCCACCACTTGTGAACAGGAAACCAAGAGTGTCATGATGAGGACAAGGGGAAAAATCATGACTTAACACGCGCCCTGGAAGGGGGGGGGGGGGCGAAATCCGCCCACCCCTCCGGTTTTTAGAGGATAGCACAAAAACGGCGGCGCTGCGCGCCGCCGTTTTTTGCATACCTGTTTGGAAATGAACTACCCACATTATGTAAAATTCTTGATCTCAGGTCATGTCAGGTCAGGTCACCAGATTAGGTCACGTGATGACCCCACCTCCAAAACGTTTGCGGTAGTACCGCAGCCACAGTTTTAGGCCGATCGGTTTCAATCTTGCAGTATTTGATAAGGTGATAGATACCTACAATTTGTTTATCTCGGATTTTTTTTGTTGTATATCGGTGACCTAAGGTCAGGTCAATTTCGCGACCGCCAACACTGTTTTGTCAATAACTATCGACATAATAAAGATAGAGAAGTGAAAACGGTAGCAATGTGTTTGTCTCGTCGAGACACGTCTCCCAATATGCAACATGACCTACTTGGGTCACCACTTGACCTTGACCTGCGGTTATTTTTTTGCAGTTGACCTAATCTAATCAACATCAATATGATTCGAAGCACCTTGACGAGACACACACGATGGCGTCAAACGTAATGATTTATCGTTATTTGGTAAAAAGTTATTTGCGAAAAACAGTTGCCAATTTTTTTGTTTACATTTGATGACTTCTGGAGCCTAAACTATTGGCCTGAGCTAAAATTTGTGGCCACCTTGTCGATTGCATTTTGCAAGAGCTTTCCATTGTTTTGTTTTCGTTTGTTCATAGCTATCATGGTTCATGTGATAGCTGGGGATTTATGGAGCGAAGTCCTTAAACTGGAAAATCTGACCTTTGATGACCTCTGGTGACCTCAATATTGACATGACCTGAAAAAATACCGACATACTTTCGATAGAGCTTGTCTCGACCTATCTAACGCCGTTTTCCGCTTGTCGCTACGTTGCGTGGTTTTCGAGATCATAGGAGGGGGGGGGGGCGAAATCCGCCCCCTCCAGGGCGTGCAATTCTCAGAGGCCCCCCCCCCCCTCCCCAGGGCGCGTGTTAAATTACTTTATATTTCTTCGTATTTACAGATCAAAAGTAATGTGAATCTTGCAGAATGTCGAATCGGGAACAATGCCAGAGGAAAAACAATGGCATGGTGAACTAGTTTTGTTGCAGCCTATTATGCTGTTCATTGCCTTTAATTCCTCCCACACCACCCTCACCTCACCAAGTATTCAGCGAGAAGTGGCGTCAGTTCAAACGGCTAACGAGTGTGACATTTGCAATTTATCTGAAAGGATTAGTTTGTGATCTGTCATCTAATCCGAAACGTTTTTGGACATTTCTTAAGTGTATAAAAGGAAGAAGAAAAAAATTATAGCACGCCTTGTTTAGTAGACGGTGGTAGAAAGATTGAAAGTGATCGTGAGAAAGCTGAGCTACTGAACCGCACGTTTGCTAGTACATTATCGGACCCTGGCGTAAATATGATACCTCCGACACCGGATTATGCGATAGGTAATCTGTCCTCATTTGACGTGTCAGAGGACCTTGTCCGTTCAATACTATTGTGCACAAATACCCAGCCTTGGAATTTGGGCCATTTTCTGGACTTTTGGGTCCAAAGAATTTTGCTCTCTTCATATTTGTTCAGGAAATTTGCTCTGTTTTCGCCTGATCTTACAGACATTGTAGTTCAAATATAATTCAATTTTCCTCACAAGGATTTAATATCTATTATAAATCAGGATTTTTTTACTTTCCAAGTAAAATAATTGGAACAAAAATGAAAATCTTAAACTTGCCTGACAATACAATTTTACTCTCCACCTATGGATTTTTACTCTCCGGGACCAGGTCATGAAATGAAAAATCCAACACTGGGAGCAAGGCATGTGGTCCCGACGATGTGAGTGCCCGTATCATACACGAATGTGCGCATGAACTAGCCGTACCAATGACAAAGTTGTGTCGTTTGTCTATTGAACAAGGCGTTTGTCCGAAAGCTTGGAAACGTGCGAACATCGTACCTATTTTAAAAAAATGGTAATAAGTCTTGTGCGACGAATTACAGAAGCGTTAGTTTGCTGCCACTGTTCAGTAAGCTATTGGAGAAGGTGGTGTACAGTACGTTGGTGAGCTGCATGTGCGCCCGGCTCTCACTAGTCAGCAGCATGGTTGCATGCCGGGGCGTTCCGTGTTTCGAACCTGGGGTCCATGTTGCGCGTGGCCTGGCACAACATATCCGCTGGCTCTCAAACAGACGTAATTTATACTGACTATAGTTCAGCATTTCAGAGTGTAAAGCATCAGCTCTTGGTTCTAAAAATGAAAACAAAATCGTATCATATGACCGGAAAAGCACTGTCCTGACTCAAATCGTACTTGTCTGAAAGAAAGCAGCGGGTTGCTGTGAATGGCCAATGCTCAGCGTGGGCCCCGGTACCATCGGGGACGCCAGAAGTTTTGTGTTGTCCCCTCTACTGTTCGCAAGCTATGACAATGACCTACCAGCTGTTGTACGTTCAGATTGTCTCCTGTTTGCCGATGGTTTTAAGCTATATGCTATGGTTGACAGTTTTAGTGATGTTCGCGGCCTGCAGGCTGATACAGATGGGTTCTGCCAGTGGTCGGCAGCGTGGCAGTTAAAACTGAACCCAGCTAAATGTAAAATCCTCTCACTAACTCTGGCGAACGAAACCCATCACTGGCGTTTACACGATGGGAAGAAGATTCAAAGAGTGCACGAAATGCGAGACCTGGGAGTGATATTAGACGAAAAGTTGACTTTTGGTGCCCATGTAGACGCTGTGCTGAAAAAAACCCAACTCTCGGTCTTTTGATGAGATCGTTTCAAACCAGAAAAAAAATGTCGCTCATTGTATAATGGCAATCCCAAGTCAATCATATCGACATACTGCGCAAATGTTCGATCAATACTAGAGTATGGCTGTGTTATATGGGGAGGAGCTGCCAACACGCACTTGAAAAGAACCGAAAAAGTTCAGCATAAGTTCCTGACTTGGCTCTGCGCTCGCTGTCGTGTTGCAGATATCGCTTTGGATTGTGATAGTCTTCTACGCCATTTCGGACTAGCATCTCTCGCTGCAAGAAGATTGCAATACGACATCATGCTCCTGAGAAACATTCACAACAACAAAATTTACTCGTCTTTCCTTGTAGTCATTCCCGTTGGCAGCTTCTTCCCGTGTACTCCGTAGCAGTGTTGTTTCACGTGCCGCATGCCAGAGTGAACACGGTTATGTCCAGTATGTTTGTAAGAATCCCTCGTCACTGCAACACGTTCCTAAACTCTACTAGGACCGTAGATATCTGGCATACAGGGATTGGTAATTTTAGGAAACATGTCGTCGTATACTCCACTTCAATACTCTAGTTCAGTGTAATCATAGTGTTTTTTGTATATCTCATAGGTCATGTTTTTTAGGTAGGCCGTAGGTATTTTTGTGTTGTCAGTCAGTTATATGTACCCATTTAATGCACCCATTTAATATATCATGTCTTTGTCTTATATCGCATTTTATATCACATGTTGTATGGTGTCTTTTAGTTTGGTAGGTTGGTATGTCTGTGTTTTAGCGCGTGTTTCGCTACGTGTGTGACTTCATCTTTAAGTGGGTGTGATTGGCCCCTTGAAGATGATTGAAATAAACTAAACTAAACTTATATGCCCGCACCCCCACAGGAGACATTCGAGCACGCCAACGAGCGTGCGTTCCAGTGTGTGGTGCACTTGCTTCTGCGCACGCTGGACGAGGAGCGCTGCCGGCGGACGTTCCGCCACTGCTGGCCCGTGCTGGACAAGAAGCACAGCTCCGTCTTCAGACAGGCAGTGGTTGCATGGCTGAAGGAGGTCAAACAGGTGAGAAGTGCAGGCTGGTGGGCAGGGGAGATGCGGGGACAGTGACGGGGTGGAGGCGTGTTTGAAGAGGTAAGTTTCTGATGTTTGGATGGTGGTGGGATCTGGTTTATGGGGCTGAGGAAGTAATGATTCATATAGTGTATATTTCATGCTGTTTGACGCCGATATAACATGTTACATTAACATAGCATTATGCCTTTCAATGATTGCAGATACCGCTGATAGATTTGCTAACAAATCAAGCAGTGAATAAATATAGTTCTGTGGTGGTGAGATTCATTCTGCTCTCGTTCCTCGCATGTTGGGGGAATACGGACGCAGTGTCTGTGTGGAGTGAACTGTTTGGCCTCCGTGAGACCGTGAGACATGTGAACTGTACCGTCTGACATCCACTCTGTTCCTCAGACGGATCCAGAGGGCGACACTCTGCCCCAAATCAACCCTGCGCTGTTCCTCTCGCCCGGGGGACGCAGGTTCAAGGACCTCCTCCTGGCGCTGACACAGTTCGTGATGCTCAAGTCCCTGCAGAAGCTAGGTAAGCTGGCTGCCAGCGTCATGTGGTACCGTGGGTTGGTAGGGCAGCTCGCTCTGGCATGAATTCGGCAGGGTCGTCACTGTCCGATGGAGACAGACTTATGCTGGAAGCACTGGAAGCTGCAGCAGGCTATCTTGCTAATGTTAAATGGGTTGATACAATTTATCATTTTGATATCATCTTTGTAGCCAAGCCTCAGTTAATTTATCAGATTGAGGAAGTTTCTGGGAGGTTAGTCAACACAACATAAGGGTGTTCTACTACTATTATTTTCGTAGAAGTTATGCTGCTTGGAGCTTGTTATGAGCGGATGTTACTTTTATGACATGAGGCTCTCATTATTGTCATTCACGACCTACTATTCATGTCTCAATGTATTTACACCGGGCCCTGTACTGCCTCGGCCCCGGTCTCAATGTATTTACACCGAGCCCTGTACTGCCTCGGCCCCGGTCTCAATGTATTTACACCGAGCCCTGTACTTCCTCGGCCCCGGTCTCAATGTATTTACACCGAGCCCTGTACTGCCTCGGCCCCGGTCTCAATGTATTTACACCGAGCCCTGTACTGCCTCGGCCCCGGTCTCAATGTATTTACACCGAGCCCTGTACTGCCTCTGCCCCGGTCTCAATGTATTTACACCGAGCCCTGTACTGCCTCGGCCCCGATCTCAATGTATTTACACCGAGCCCTGTACTGCCTCGGCCCCGGTCTCAATGTATTTACACCGAGCCCTGTATTTACACCGAACCCTGTATTTACACCGAACCCTGTATTTACACCGAACCCTGTATTTACACCGAGCCTTGTACTGCCTCGGCCCCGGTCTCAATGTATTTACACCGAGTCCTGTACTGCCTCGACCCCGGTCTCAATGTATTTACACCGAGCCCTGTACTGCCTCGACCCCGGTCTCAATGTATTTACACCGAGCCCTGTACTGCCTCGGCCCCGGTCTCAATGTATTTACACCGAGCCCTGTACTGCCTCGGCCCCGGTCTCAATGTATTTACACCGGGCCCTGTACTGCCTCGACCCCGGTCTCAATGTATTTACACCGAGCCCTGTACTTCCCCGGCACCGGTCCCAATGTATTTACACCGAGCCCTGTACTTCCTCGGCCCCGGTCTCAACGTATTTACACCGAGCCCTGTACTGCCTCGGCTCCGGTCTCAATGTATTTACACCGAGCCCTGTACTGCCTCGACCCCGGTCTCAATGTATTTACACCGAGCCCTCTACTGCCTCGACCCCGGTCTCAATGTATTTACACCGAGCCCTGTACTGCCTCGGCCCCGGTCTCAATGTATTTACACCGAGCCCTGTACTGCCTCGGCCCCGGTCTCAATGTATTTACACCGAGCCCTGTACTGCCTTGGCCCGGTCTCAATGTATTTACACCGAGCCCTGTACTGTCTCGGCCCCGGTCTCAATGTATTTACACCGAGCCCTGTCCTGCCTCGACCCCGGTCTCAATGTATTTACACCGAGCCCTGTACTGCCTCGGCCCGGTCTCAATGCATTTACACCGAGCCCTGTACTGCCTCGGCCCCGGTCTCAATGTATTTACACCGAGCCCTGTACTGCCTCGGCCCCGGTCTCAATGAAGCCCTGTACTGCCTCGGCCCGGTCTCAATGTATTTACACCGAGCCCTGTACTGCCTCGACCCCGGTCTCAATGTATTTACACCGAGCCCTGTACTGCCTCGGCCCCGGTCTCAATGTATTTACACCGAGCCCTGTACTGCCTCGGCCCGGTCTCAATGTATTTACACCGAGCCCTGTACTGCCTCGACCCCGGTCTCAATGTATTTACACCGAGCCCTGTACTGCCTCGGCCCCGGTCTCAATGTATTTATACCGAGCCCTGTACTGCCTCGACCCCGGTCTCAATGTATTTACACCGAGCCCTGTACTGCCTCGGCCCCGGTCTCAATGAAGCCCTGTACTGCCTCGGTCCCGGTCTCAATGTATTTACACCGAGCCCTGTACTGTCTCGGCCCCGGTCCGGTTGAGTGCCGTCAAACAGTGCAAATGAGGTCACTAACCGCATCCCCCGTCTGGTGTGTCCTGTTCTACAGACTCCGAGGTGACTGGCAGTGAGCTGATGCTGGCCCGAGGTGACCCCGAGATCCAGTGCGGCACACTGCGCGCCGCCTGCGCCCTCGGCAAGCAGCGCTTCGTTCAGCTTCAGAAGACCAGACTGGTCTCACACAGCCAACACCAGCGCTTCGCAGAGTGAGTCACGAAAATCGCGCTGAGCTTCTCGATTGTTGATGATGATTGATGGATTGAATTGTTGATGATGATTGATATTTATTGGCGCTTCAACAGCGAAGGTTATATTGCATTTGAGTTTTTGGAGATATGAGATGAATGACCAGTGGCGGCTGGCGATATGAGTGGTGGACTTTTTATACATCCCGAATAGGTGCAGGTATGTCAAAGCTTGTTCACTTAAACGGGATATTTGTTGCCACTCCAACCAGACGTATGGTTTGGCTACACAACATTGCAGCTGTGCTGTAAACCATCTATGTGCCGGGCATATTGTGGTCTGGTGCATGATGTGCGCTGTGCGATGTGCGCTGTGCGCTGTGCGCTGTGCGCTGTGCGCTGTGCGCTGTGCGCTGTGCGCTGTGCGCTGTGCGCTGTGCGCTGTGCGCTGTGCGCTGTGCGCTGTGCGCTGTGCGCTGTGCGCTGTGCGCTGTGCGCTGTGCGCTGTGCGCTGTGCGCTGTGCGCTGTGCGCTGTGCGCTGTGCGCTGCGTGCTGTACACCACAGCTTGCCGCTTTCCACCGTTCGTCTTCTGCGTCAGTGTCTGATCCTTCACTCTGCTGCTGCTCCCGACAGTTCGTTTTCGGCGCAGTACCGGCGCCTGCGTCAGTGTCTGATCCTTAACTCTGCTGCTGCTCCCGACAGTTCGTTTTCGGCGCAGTACCGGCGCCTGCGTCAGTGTCTGATCCTTAACTCTGCTGCTGCTCCCGACAGTTCGTTTTCGGCGCAGTACCGGCGCCTGCGTCAGAGTCTGATCCTTGACTCTGCTGCTGCTCCCGACAGTTGGTTTTCGGCGCAGTACCGGCGCCTGCGTCAGTGTCTGATCCTTAACTCTGCTGCTGCTCCCGACAGTTCGTTTTCGGCGCAGTACCGGCGCCTGCGTCAGTGTCTGATCCTTGACTCTGCTGCTGCTCCCGACAGTTCGTTTTCGGCGCAGTACCGGCGCCTGCGTCAGTGTCTGATCCTTGACTCTGCTGCTGCTCCCGACAGTTCGTTTTCGGCGCAGTACCGGCGCCTGCGTCAGTGCCTCATCCTTAACTCTGCTGCTGCTCCCGACAGTTCGTTTTCGGCGCAGTACCGGCGCCTGCGTCAGTGCCTCATCCTTAAATCTGCTGCTGCTCCCGACAGTTCGTTTTCGGCGCAGTACCGGCGCCTGCGTCAGTGTCTCATCCTTAAATCTGCTGTTGCTCCCGACAGTTCGTTTTCGGCGCAGTACCGGCGCCTGCGTCAGTGCCTCATCCTTAAATCTGCTGCTGCTCCCGACAATTCGTTATCGGCGCAGTACCGGCGCCTGCGTCAGTGTCTGATCCTTAACTCTGCTGCTGCTCCCGACAGTTCGTTTTCGGCGCAGTACCGGCGCCTGCGTCAGTCCCTCATCCTTAAATCTGCTGCTGCTCCCGACAGTTCGTTTTCGGCGCAGTACCGGCGCCTGCGTCAGTGTCTCATCCTTAAATCTGCTGCTGCTCCCGACAGTTCGTTTTCGGCGCAGTACCGGCGCCTGCGTCAGTGTCTGATCCTTAACTCTGCTGCTGCTCCCGACAGTTCGTTTTCGGCGCAGTACCGGCGCCTGCGTCAGTGCCTCATCCTTAACTCTGCTGCTGCTCCCGACAGTTCGTTTTCGGCGCAGTACCGGCGCCTGCGTCAGTGTCTGATCCTTAACTCTGCTGCTGCTCCCGACAGTTCGTTTTCGGCGCAGTACCGGCGCCTGCGTCAGTGCCTCATCCTTAACTCTGCTGCTGCTCCCGACAGTTCGTTTTCGGCGCAGTACCGGCGCCTGCGTCAGACCATCTCGTCGCTGACTATGGAGCTGGGCCGGATGGTGGCCGTCTCCGACCTGCCACCGGAGCTGACCCACCGGCTGCTACAGGAGAACGCCGACCAGGTGGTGCCAGGTCAGTATAGAGTGGTGACAGGTCAGTACGCGGATGAAAATGGCTGATGTGACGTCCCAACTGTAGTCCCAACTGTCTGTCAACAACATCTATCCAAGCCTATGCATGCCTGTGCCTGCGTGAGCGGCCTGTCGACTTGGCCATGGTTCATCTTCTGCCGAACCTAACATGTATCTAGACAGTTTGCTCTGTCATTTGTGTGAAGTCGCTACATTATCAGACTGACATCTGACTCCTCTGGCAGTCTGACTCCTCTGGCACTCCCATGGTGCATCCAACTTCCCCGCCCCTCCCCTGGCAGCCTCTGACTTTCCCGCCCCTCCCTTGGCAGCCTGACTCCCCTGCCCCTCCCCTGGTAGCCTCTGACTCCCCTGCCCCTTCTGATGATGCCTGTATCTCCTCTTTCGCCCCCTGCTGCTTCTAACTTAACTCCCCCGTCCGGTCCCGGTGGCGGTGTACGCCGCCGCGCGGCAGCACCCGACTAGGGGAGTCGCCCCCGGCGGCGGTGTACGGGTCCGCGCGGCAGCACCTGGCTAGCCGTGTCCCATCTAGTGTCTCTAACTGCCCCGACCCTGCCTTCCAGCGGTGTACGGGCCCGCGCGGCAGCACCTGGCTCGCCGTGTCACATCTAGTGTCTCTAACTGCCCCGACCCTGCCTTCCAGCGGTGTACGGGCCCGCGCGGCAGCACCTGGCTCGCCGTGTCCCCTCTGGTGTCTCTAACTGCCCCGACCCTGCCTTCCAGCGGTGTACGGGGCCGCGCGGCAGCACCTGGCATCCCTGGTGCCCGCCCTGGACCGGCTCCGTGAGCTGTGCCGGGAGACAGAGTACAGCTGGCAGGTGGCAGACTCGATCGTGACAGGCGCCGTGGCAGAGTCGGTCGTGGACGCCGAGACGCTGTTGGTACCGTCACAGGCGGCAAGTGCTGGGGATGGACTGTCGGCACAGGTGGGTAAAGAGAATACTTGACAAATTATTGTTGGTCCATATTTTAGGTCCTATCCTATTTAGGCCCTATGTGGGAACTATTATATATCTCATAACATCATCTTATAAGATAAAATTATTCAGTATCATCTATCCGAGGAGTCACTCAACCATGTTTTACCGTTTGTTGTTGGAGTTTCACGACTGCGCAACTGCTACGACCATATGCCGTGGGAAAAGCTCACCCCGTGCCTTGTTACAGAGCTCCTCAGACCTCTCAGTGGACGGGAAACTGGACCTGCTGACCTTCTTCGACACGTTCGTGGACAAAGTGGAGCACCTGAGGCAGTTCCTCTCACACTGCCCCGTCGGTGAACTGAAAGGTTAGTCGGTCGGCTGTACAGGCCGCTCTAGGCGCTGCTTGGGAGCTTTCTGGCGCGATTGTGAGGTGTGATAACTGTGATACAATATGATTCCATGGGTATAGGTGTGGAAGATGTCACAATATGATTCCATGGGTATAGGTGTGGAAGATGTCACAATATGATTCCATGGGTATAGGTGTAGAAGATGTCACAATATGATTCCATGGGTATAGGTGTGGAAGATGTCACAATATGATTCCATGGGTATAGGTGTGGAAGATGTCACAATATGATTCCATGGGTATAGGTGTGGAAGATGTCAATATGATTCCATGGGTATAGGTGTGGAAGATGTCACAATATGATTCCATGGGTATAGGTGTGGAAGATGTCAATATGATTCCATGGGTATAGGTGTGGAAGATGTCACAATATGATTCCATGGGTATAGGTGTGGAAGATGTCTATTGATAACGCTTCAGGAAGTGATCTTATTTATGTGCGTATTGCTGAAACAATAAGTCCTAAAAAGTGTGCGACTCGGTTTATGTCTCGAGCTGGAGAGCCGGGACTACAAGCCGGGACTAATTACCGTTTCATTCAACAACAACAAAAACGAACGGTGAGAGCGTTTTTCTTATTAAATGAGTATCCTTCCCCAACTTGACTGGCCGTATTAAGATTAGGAACATATTGTTCATTGTTTTCCGAAGACTTACAGCTTTACCGAAGCTTCTGCTTCGTCAGAAGTTAGTAATGTCTGATGCGACTGATTCCTGGTTCCCTGTATGTGCATGTCTATTGAGTGTGTTTGTGTGTTGTGACTTGTGACCTTTGGTTGTCCAGGTCTGCACGGCACCCTGCCTCCGCTGGTACGGGAGGCCACTCAGCTGTCCACCGACGCCGGCCGGCTGCTGGACCAGCTGCAGACCGAGACGGAGTCGGTCAGCTGTCGGCTGGACCGGCTGCTGGCCGCCGAGCCGCCCCCGCCCCCGCCGGCACGGGCCCGCAGCGGCTCCCCGCCGCCGCTGCTGGCACCGCGAACACCCAACTGGAGCCTGAGCACAGCGCCGCTACCGCCGCCTGGCGACCATCCGCTCAAACACATGTACCGCTCGCCGGCCAAAGACGGCGTCAAGGTAGGCTATAGGTCTGACGACTGGAGGACAGGATTGGCGAGTGGTTATCTCTTGGACTCGCGTGATTGGCTTCATATAATCCTGTAGTCGTGGTGCCCTTAAACGCCAATCATCTTCATCATCAGACTGTTTGATATGACGCCTCTCCTTTCGTGCTGCATTCCCTCGCCTGTTCGATGGACACTTGTGAATATATCATTATTAATACGAGGATCTGTCGTCCAGTTGGTGGTGTAGTGACTGCTAGCCTGGCGGGGCGCGGTCATGGTGTAGTGGGTAATTGAGGGTTTGCCTGATGGCAACGGTTTTAGTTTCGAGCCCCGCCCGCTCCCACGACTGCAACCACATGCGAGTGCAAGCCCCCCCCCCCCCCAAAAAAAAAATGCCTTAACAAATAATGAGCGGTGGGACGTAAATCTGCATTGAACACAGCCTGTTAGTGTGGCTCTACTTCAACACGTCTGATGATTTGTCGCTGTCCATCCATCTGGTGACCTGCCGCCGTGCGCCCCGCAGCTGGATCTGGAGCTGTCGGTGTACGCCGACCCGTCCTGCAGCAGCCGCTTCTCCAGCCTGACCACCGTCACGACCGGCGGCAGCGGTCGCTCGCCCTGGGCCTCTCCTGCTGCCGCGCCGCCCTCCACCCGACTCACAGCTCCGACTCCATCGGAGCGAGGCCCGGGAGGCGCCACACCGGCTGGCCGGGACCGAACCCGACCGCCGCCGGAGCTGGTCTGGACAGACACAGGCCGGGTGACGCCCACGCCGGGCCGCGCAGGACGCTCAGGCACCGCGCTCAGCTCGTGCTCGTCACTGTTCTCCCCCGTGTGCGGAGAGGCGGGTGGGGTGTCGAGTTCGCCTGGTCTCGGGTCCGTGTTGTCCCTGGCTGATTCGGTGATAGAGACGGCGCGGCCAGGCGGAGATACGTGGCGGGCGCGGTCCCCCGCCCGAGCTCCGGCTGCCCCCGCTGCCGCCCCCGCCGCCCCCGCCGCCCCCACCGCCGGGGTCTTTGGGACACCGTCGCCGCAAGTCATGCGGCTTCGGGAGCGGACTTCCGTGTTTATCCGCTCCCTGACTCGCTCACCGGTGGCAGGTGGTGACCCTGGCGGGCCGGCGTCGCGCGCGACGGTGCAGAGAAGCCCTCGCCTACCACTGGAGCGGTCTGTTACCGGCGGAGAGGCGCCGGCAGGACCCGGCTCGCTGACAGGGGTGGAGATTCATCAGCCCACCTGGAAGCAGGGCAGATTGAGCAGGTCTGGCCCAAGCTCGCCACGAGGCACGGAGTTCCCCCGTGTGGCCTGGCAGGAGGGGTCAGGACCCGGCTCACCGGTGGTGCTGGAGGTGTCTCCGGCAGGGGGACGGAGCCGCCGACGGACCCGGTCTGGACCAGGGTCTGTGTATCCGCTGGAGGTGTCAGCCGCGGGAGTCGGAGTGTCGAGAGTCGGACTCTCTCCGGCCGCGGAGTCGGGAGTCCGAGTTGCCTCCCCGGCCGCCGCAGAGTCGTCTGACAGACAGAGGCCGCAGGCTGCCGTGGAGCCAGCGGTCGGCAGCGAGGCCAGCTTCAGCCAGCTGCAGGATCAGGTCAGAGACGGGGCGGGTTTTCTGTGGGCTGACGTCCGAGGTACACTGATCACTAGTCAGATCACTAGTCAGTTGCTGTGGGCTGACGTCCGCGGTACACTGCTCACTAGTCAGATCACTAGTCAGTTTATGTGGGCTGACGTCCGAGGTACACTGCTCACTAGTCAGATCACTAGTCAGTTTCTGTGGGCTGACGTCCGAGGTACACTGATCACCAGTCAGATCACTAGTCAGTTTATGTGGGCTGAAGTCCGAGGTACACTGCTCACTAGTCAGATCACTAGTCAGTTTCTGTGGGCTGACGTCCGAGGTACACTGCTCACTAGTCAGATCACTAGTCAGTTTCTCTGGGCTGACGTCCGAGGTACACTGATCACTAGTCAGAGCACTAGTCAGTTTATGTGGGCTGACGTCCGAGGTACACTGCTCACTAGTCAGATCACTAGTCAGTTTCTGTGGGCTGACGTCCGAGGTACACTGACCACTAGTCAGAGCACTAGTCAGTTTCTGTGGGCTGACGTCCGAGGTACACTGACCACTAGTCAGATCACTAGTCAGTTTCTGTGGGCTGACGTCCGAGGTACACTGATCACCAGTCAGATCACTAGTCAGTTTCTGTGGGCTGACGTCCGAGGTACACTGATCACTAGTCAGAGCACTAGTCAGTTTCTGTGGGCTGACGTCCGAGGTACACTGATCACTAGTCAGAGCACTAGTCAGTTTCTGTGGGCTGACGTCCGAGGTACACTGATCACTAGTCAGATCACTAGTCAGTTTCTGTGGGCTGACGTCCGAGGTACACTGACCACTAGTCAGAGCACTAGTCAGTTTCTGTGGGCTGACGTCCGAGGTACACTGATCACCAGTCAGATCACTAGTCAGTTTCTGTGGGCTGACGTCCGAGGTACACTGACCACTAGTCAGAGCACTAGTCAGTTTCTGTGGGCTGACGTCCGAGGTACACTGACCACCAGTCAGATCACTAGTCAGTTTATGTGGGCTGACGTCCGAGGTACACTGATCACTAGTCAGAGCACTAGTCAGTTTCTGTGGGCTGACGTCCGAGGTACACTGACCACTAGTCAGAGCACTAGTCAGTTTCTGTGGGCTGACGTCCGAGGTACACTGATCACTAGTCAGAGCACTAGTCAGTTTCTGTGGGCTGACGTCCGAGGTACACTGCTTACTAGTCAGAGCACTAGTCAGTTTCTGTGGGCTGACGTCCGAGGTACACTGACCACTAGTCAGAGCACTAGTCAGTTTCTGTGGGCTGACGTCCGAGGTACACTGACCACTAGTCAGAGCACTAGTCAGTTTCTGTGGGCTGACGTCCGAGGTACACTGCTCACTAGTCAGATCACTAGTCAGTTTATGTGGGCTGACGTCCGAGGTACACTGCTCACTAGTCAGAGCACTAGTCAGTTTCTGTGGGCTGACGTCCGAGGTACACTGACCACTAGTCAGATCACTAGTCAGTTTCTGTGGGCTGACGTCCGAGGTACACTGATCACCAGTCAGATCACTAGTCAGTTTTTGTGGGCTGACGTCCGAGGTACACTGACCACTAGTCAGATCACTAGTCAGCTTCTGTGGGCTGACGTCCGAGGTACACTGACCACTAGTCAGATCACTAGTCAGTTTCTGTGGGCTGACGTCCGAGGTACACTGACCACTAGTCAGATCACTAGTCAGTTTTTGTGGGCTGACGTCCGAGGTACACTGATCACTAGTCAGATCACTAGTCAGTTTCTGTGGGCTGACGTCCGAGGTACACTGATCACTAGTCAGATCACTAGTCAGTTTCTGTGGGCTGACGTCCGAGGTACACTGATCACTAGTCAGATCACTAGTCAGTTTCTGTGGGCTGACGTCCGAGGTACACTGATCACTAGTCAGAGCACTAGTCAGTTTATGTGGGCTGACGTCCGAGGTACACTGATCACTAGTCAGATCACTAGTCAGTTTCTGTGGGCTGACGTCCGAGGTACACTGACCACTAGTCAGAGCACTAGTCAGTTTCTGTGGGCTGACGTCCGAGATACACTGATCACCAGTCAGATCACTAGTCAGTTTCTGTGGGCTGACGTCCGAGGTACACTGACCACTAGTCAGAGCACTAGTCAGTTTCTGTGGGCTGACGTCCGAGGTACACTGACCACCAGTCAGATCACTAGTCAGTTTATGTGGGCTGACGTCCGAGGTACACTGATCACTAGTCAGAGCACTAGTCAGTTTCTGTGGGCTGACGTCCGAGGTACACTGACCACTAGTCAGAGCACTAGTCAGTTTCTGTGGGCTGACGTCCGAGGTACACTGATCACTAGTCAGAGCACTAGTCAGTTTCTGTGGGCTGACGTCCGAGGTACACTGCTCACTAGTCAGAGCACTAGTCAGTTTCTGTGGGCTGACGTCCGAGGTACACTGACCACTAGTCAGAGCACTAGTCAGTTTCTGTGGGCTGACGTCCGAGGTACACTGACCACTAGTCAGAGCACTAGTCAGTTTCTGTGGGCTGACGTCCGAGGTACACTGCTCACTAGTCAGATCACTAGTCAGTTTATGTGGGCTGACGTCCGAGGTACACTGCTCACTAGTCAGAGCACTAGTCAGTTTATGTGGGCTGACGTCCGAGGTACACTGCTCACTAGTCAGAGCACTAGTCAGTTTCTGTGGGCTGACGTCCGAGGTACACTGACCACTAGTCAGATCACTAGTCAGTTTCTGTGGGCTGACGTCCGAGGTACACTGATCACCAGTCAGATCACTAGTCAGTTTTTGTGGGCTGACGTCCGAGGTACACTGACCACTAGTCAGATCACCAGTCAGTTTCTGTGGGCTGACGTCCGAGGTACACTGACCACTAGTCAGATCACTAGTCAGTTTCTGTGGGCTGACGTCCGAGGTACACTGACCACTAGTCAGATCACTAGTCAGTTTTTGTGGGCTGACGTCCGAGGTACACTGATCACTAGTCAGATCACTAGTCAGTTTCTGTGGGCTGACGTCCGAGGTACACTGATCACTAGTCAGATCACTAGTCAGTTTCTGTGGGCTGACGTCCGAGGTACACTGATCACTAGTCAGATCACTAGTCAGTTTCTGTGGGCTGACGTCCGAGGTACACTGATCACTAGTCAGAGCACTAGTCAGTTTCTGTGGGCTGACGTCCGAGGTACACTGATCACTAGTCAGAGCACTAGTCAGTTTATGTGGGCTGACGTCCGAGGTACACTGACCACTAGTCAGAGCACTAGTCAGTTTCTGTGGGCTGACGTCCGAGGTACACTGATCACTAGTCAGATCACTAGTCAGTTTATGTGGGCTGACGTCCGAGGTACACTGATCACTAGTCAGATCACTAGTCAGTTTCTGTGGGCTGACGTCCGAGGTACACTGACCACCAGTCAGATCACTAGTCAGTTTATGTGGGCTGACGTCCGAGGTACACTGACCACTAGTCAGATAGACTTGAGTAAAGGGGAAACAGTGCAGTTAATCTCTCATTGATTATGGCTAATATGTTTAATACATAGGCTTGAAAGCCTGTAACATGAACATTTTTATTTTGTATTCCACACATTTCTGATTGCGTTGCTTGTTGTTTCTTCGCATGCATTATTAAACATGCGCAAATTATATTTGTCCAAGAGTATCCTCTAATTATTGTGTGTTCAGAAAAGGGTTAATTTTCCGTCGACCTAGAAGTTATATTGTTAAAGTGCGTTTTTTTAAGTTTTTTTTTGCAACAAAAGAACCTCATTTGCTACTTACACATGTAGGTAGCTTCCTTTGTGTTGTGATATTTACTCTAAACCTTCGTCGTCCCAGAAATAATAATGTTTCGTAATCCCTTTCAGATGGCGGAAGCGCTTGCCTTGAGTGTCTTTGGTCCCGGGGATTTCAACCATTCGCTGGATTTCTCCAACCGAGAAAGTCTAGGTAAGATGTTCGAGCAGTAATGTTGGTTTGCTATATACCTCTGTTCTGTCATTACCGTCCAGCTGCTCACCTGCAAATAAAAATATTACTGCGAGGTACGATATGTATGCTGGAGAATGTTTGGTTAGAGAATACCTCGTTATTGCTCATATTGCTCATATTGGGTGCACTTGGCCGCGTTATATTTTGAAGTCGTTTCTTTGTATGAGAATATGGGGGAAAATATTGGTAAATAATTTGAATGTTGTTTTACTCATAACTATCGATTATTTAATCAGAATAGCGAGCTGTTTTGATGTTATGCCAGGGTTATGACCCGGTGCCGTATACCGTGTCTCGACAGGCGGTGTGGAGCTGTCGCTGGTACAACTGGACGACAGCGACTGTGACACCGTCCCCGTCCCCGGCCCCGGCCGTGTCGAGCCGCCCACCGACGTCCTCATAGACATATAGATGGCGCGCGCATCGCGTCTGGACGACCTGACGTCGAGTCCTCCTCTTCCGCAACCTGTCGCCTGATGTCCGCCGCTACCTGTCGATACCTTCACAGTTTCAGCAGCGTGCGTGCGTACGTGCGTGCGTCGTTGCGCTGCCGAATGATAATTCAATGAATTCGTGTAGCGGGCGCTCCAGTGGCGTTTGCGGCTGTCTTCTTTGCTTCCCCTGCGCCCGAAGCCTCGTGTCAGAGCTTGCCGGACTGTTGTGTTTGAGACTACTCTCGGACTCCTTTGCAACATGCTGTCGGAGTATCCGAGAGTACGCGGACAGGATCGGGAACTGTGTTCAGAACGGATGTGCTGCCGTTGGTGTGATCTGCGATGGACGATATCGCAGCGAGAGGTGTGAACGGTAATGCTTAAATGCGACCTTTAGAGCTGTAATGCTAACACTGTCTTGTTAACTGCCGTCGGCTCTGAGGGCGGCCGTTCGCATGAATCGTGGATCGGAGGGCGCGCGGGGATGCAGAACATAGGAGAATGGCTAACAAGACAGTAAATATGTGTATCCAGCGCTGGCTCTAGCTCACTAGCTCACACTGGTAGCGTCAAGTAGCCGGTCTTCGCTGCTGGCGGCTGAATCAGCGGTCGCTGCTGGTCGCTCTGCTTTGGTTGGGCATTACCCGCACTGAGTCTGGATGTGTTTGCTTTAAAGTCAGCTTGACGGTCGGCCTGCCTCCCAGGCATGATGCGGTGGGAGGCGGAGGTGTCGTTTTACTGCGTCCGTGCGACTCGCGGGTGCCTGTTTGGTTCCGTTTTAAACTGCCACGTCCGCGCTGGTCTCACGCAGTGTCGCAGCGTGTATGTGATAAGTAGGTGATGTATGTTGCGCCGGCTGATGGTTTCATGAAATATAAATACTAGGTTAACTATTTACGGATTCTTCAAGGCTTATGGAAGGGAGGGAAAAAATAATCCTTGGAGGTATAATGCCAGTTAGATGTTGCACAAAACATGCCACAATTTTTTCATAAATGTTCGATTGTTCACGGATATAAAACACTTAACAGAAAACAGATAGAACATGCCGCACATTATATGTTTTTTTTTCTCTATGAAATTCACAAACATTTTCAATCAGAGGCCTATTTCACAAAGAAGTTAGTAATTACACATGTTTGCGATTACAAACGCAAGAAAATATTGCAAACCCCACAAAAAGCTATTTCACAAACATTCGCCACCTCTGAATTACCGATTGTAAAGAAAATTGTAAACACAAATGTTAGTACAGCAGAAAGCTTGAAATCAAGAACGTTTGTATTAAAACTTTATGCTAATGACAAATAATTTGATTGTTAACAAATCAATTTAACAAATATTTACATTGTGGTTGATTTTTTTATTCAATATAAAATTAGTTATAGGGAGAATAATCTTTTAATTAACATTTCATCGGAATGCAAACTCTGATCGTAAAAATACATCTTGATAAGCAGTTAGAGTAAACAGAATTTGACCATTCACCAGGTGGCGGAGCAAAACAACAGAACTACTCTTAAAAGAAAGATCGTTGAATTTCTCGACCATTTTTTCACCTAACCTAGCCGATTTCTTACTTCGTAAAGGGTGAAGGTTCACTGTACATTGCACAAGACATCGTTGACCGCTGCAATTCTATCGCCATGCGGTTTCTCCGCGCGGAGGCGCCCCTCACAGCGCAATCGGTAAGGTGCATGCACTGTGACTGGACTTCAAAGCTGGAGATCCCTGTTCGAATCTCTCGGAAAAATAAATTGTTTTGGGCAGCTATACCTATGCATAACTAGACCATTATCCTAACAACCTCGGCAACGTAACAACCTCACCAAGAAAATAACCTGAACAGTCAAACAATGTCAACTGTCAATGCAGTTTCTGAAATTCAGAACCCCTGACCCACTGGAATTACAAGTTTGTAATTGCAAACATTTCCTCACTTCCGTCAACCTTTGAGAAATAGAACGTGTGCAATTGCAAACATTTTTACAAACAATATCTTTGTAAAGTAGTTTGTAAATAGTAAATTGAGATTTACTGCCCTGGGGTTTTGTGAAATCCAAACTACAAACATGTGTAAAAATTATTTGTAATTACAAAGAAATTATTTGTAATTACAAACTTTTTTGCTTTGTGAAATAGGCTACAGGATGGTATTTGATGGCCCGTGATTTCTACCATTGTACGTCGCTAAATTGCAGATTTATTCACATCTTACCCTGCCGTTAGCTCAGCGCTTTTCTGAATGTTATCAGGACGTTCGTCTGGCGTCCACACAGCGGGCATTGGTGTTCCCTTAGCGGCGACACTACATGTCACCGATGCTATCGTAACGCTCCTCTGACCGCCATGTTTTTTGTTTCCCTTCTTGCCAGATGTGTGTGTAATTACGTCCCGATTGAACGACGTGCTGGCATTCTGAACAGCATGAGCCGAACAGATGGCACGAGTATGGCACTCGGGCCCTTCACGAAATAAGGATGGCATGAGAATGAGTTAGTTGACAATGGGTGGAGGTGAGAATATGTTATATAAATTATTAGGAAATGGACACTGGACAGGTTCTAGCGACTTTGCGGGTCGTTAAAAATAGTCGGTTATGTTTCCTAATGAACAGTAATTAACGACATCATGTAAACCATAAGGGCAAAAATGGTCCAAACTAAAAAAAAACAAATGGACATGGTTTTGGAAATGGATCAATTGGAAACCGCTCCCATTTGTCTAGTATTCGGTGCGGAATGGCTGTGGATGGCTGTGGATGGCTGTGGATGGCTATGGATGGCTGTGGATCCGAGTTCCTCATGGGCTGGGCCTGTACCGGGCCTCAACTTTAAAGGAAATCGTTCACCTTGGAATTTTTTTACTCAACACGATTTGATTATATTTTTAATACAATTTATTTTTATATTGTCAAAAATGGCCTTATATCGCGCCGATTCAGGACAGAAGGCCGTAAATTTGTATTGTTTATCAAAACTATATGCATACTCTCTGAGTCAGAGCCCTGACGCCACGCGAATGTAAAAAAATGGTTCAGCCCATCAGATTCGAAAGTAGTCGCGTAAAGATAGACTCGCATTGGAGATGTGCCAACCGGCGGCCGCCGATTCGCTTGCTAGCACCAGCTGCAAGCTGATTGGTTGATGGTATAGCCTCTGCCCGGGATAGAACCAGTACAACATTCTTTCGCCAGCACCGCATTCTTTCGCCAAAAACTCAAATATATTCGGCTGGAGAGTCTTTTCAGTCAAGAAAACTTGCAGATAGGGGTTTCCCAACACGGGCTACAAAACTGCTATCTCAGTTTAAAACTAATGTTGAAAGTGAACTATTTCCTTTAAGGAAATCACTGGGCTCTGGCTGGGTCTGGGTCTGACAATTTTGAAGTAATGCGCGCGTCGCACAAGCTCAGGTTATGGAGCTCAAAAATAGTTAAACCAGCAATTCACTTACACAGCAACACACTGTTGCTGTGGCTGTGGCTTTTTTGTTTTTTTGGTTAGCATAGTTGGCTCATTGTTTCACATTTATAGTATACAAGTAAATATGCTAGGATAATGATTGCAAATTTTGTGAAAATAAGAGATTGACATTAACCTTACTTAAATGAGGTCAGATGGTAAAATGACTATTACTATCGAATTATACATGTGACATAACGCATAAAACATATGTTTTTTTTCTATAAATTTAGTCCGAATGTTTTTCAATGGATGGATTTCCGAGGTCAGGCCCCGCGCTAAGCATAGCTTGTTGGGCAGGCCCTGACCCCACCACCCGATCAAGCAATTCCTGGCGTCCGGCAGAATTTAGAAGCGAAAATTGTACGTGCCCGACATACCTGGACACGGTCCGCCCCGCCCTCTGACGTCACCTGACATTGAGTGCGACCGCTGCCGCCGGCCACAGGCCATCCTAGTCAGGGGCAAATAGCGAACGCCGAAGCGACTCGAACCCGGGCTGCCACTACCGGGTGAGGTCAGAAGCCCAGCGCTCTCCCAACTGAGCTACAGGGGCGGACATGACTTTCGTTGTTGCATGACTTTCGTATATATTTTGCGCATAGTGACCTTTTGTGACCTGACCTTGACCTTGATCTTTGCCAACAATCTCACGTTAACTCATGCGGGATGTGTATTATACCTTTGAGAGCACTCTGGGTGATCATGGTCGCAATCGGAGGCTTTGAAGTTGTATGGTCCATACACTAAAATACCTTGATTTTGATATTTGACCCGACCGTGACCTGACATGTGACCTCAATTTGCAACTTTAGAGTATGCTTTAGATTTGTCTCATTGAGAGCTTTCGAATGCCGCCTTGTGCGTCTCGCTGCGATCATTGGTTCGGAGGATAACCAGGAGGAAGGACGAAAAACGCCCCCCCCCCCCCCCAGCCAATGGAAGGTGTCTGGAAACCCCAGCCAATGCCGGGTTAACCGTTTTTATGCCTAACAACTCACGACATACCATAGGTGTAAACATTTTATTTTGCATTGCTAAACGTACTTATTTCTGTTCTTGCACCTTTTGCATAACTAAGTCCAATTACAATGTCCAAGGTCAAGTTGTTTTTACCGCAATACTGTTCCAAATGTCATGCTTTTGATTTAATAGGAACTACGGTTTCAATAATCAACGGTGGATCCGGTGAGCCAGTCGAGCCAGAGCGCCCAAAAAGACTGGAAGGGTGCGAAAATTGACCTTTCCTAATAACAAAAACAGTTGTTTTCACAGACCCACGTTTATACTTTAAAAATTACACGAAATAAATTGTTAAGTATTGCTGAACTTACCCCATTATTGTTGTAATTTGATCCAATTCGGGCGGCAGGTTGAGCATGTTGGGCATGCAGAGCATGAAAATACCGTTACGCGCCAAACACTATGTAACTGCGGACATTGGGGCTCCAAAGATTTGGGGGTCGAAATCCCAAACCGAATTTTTCAACAACAAAAATTGCAACTGAGCTAAATTTTTCCAGAATTAATTGAATTATAATGTGTTACCACGACTTTTTCAGATGAATTACACATTTCCCTGATATTGACGCGAACACTTACAAATTTGTGGATATATCAATAACTGTCATTATTTAGAGGTCCAAGTCCCAAACCGAATTTGTCTGAAAAATGATTGTAACTGAGCTGAACATTTGCAAAACTAATGGAAATATAATGCGCGATAATGATTTTTTTTATAATTTGTAGCGGCAATATTCCTTATACTACGGCAAACACTGATTGATGTCCGCGCCGATGTCCGGGCTTGGCGCGTAACGCCGAAGGTTGATTACTCCAATTTATTAGGTGTAGGTACATACATCCATACATTGACATCCCCAGGATTTTTAGGTTGGGGGGGATCTGGGTGGCAGACGTTAACACGCGCAACAACAGGGGGCGGATATCCTCCCCCCCCCCTTAAGTTTTTCGGAAATAGTGGAAAACGACGGCGTTTCGCAACGCTACTTTTGGCAGAACTGTTTGCCTATCAGTTGCCCCAATCCTGTTATTGTTTTCCTCGGGTCGTCTCCTCAGGTCAGTTCACTAGGTCAAGTCTAGTGATCCCACCTACAAATGTGTAAGGTCGTGCCGCAGCCAGATTGGTCAACCGATCAGTTGGAAACTTACAGGATTTAATCAGGTCATAAATACTAACAATTCTGCTATTTAGGATTATTTGTATATCGATGACCTGCAGCAAAGTAGATTTTGTGACTTCCCAAGTTTAGGTCATTGGGGAAACATACAAATGCATATGAATCCCCAGGAAATGGCTAAATTTTCCCAATGTTCACCAGACTTACGAATCTTTTGCAAAATACACTCATCCATGTGACATGTTTGTCCAGCAACCTCCACGAGGTAAAATCTATTGACCCATAGGTCATGCGTCATTGTTCTTCTATAACTTTTTTACCGAACCAGTAAGGCGCCACAGTTGACGATGAACGAGCGAACGCGAAGTAAATGTACCTATGGTGAATTTCAATTCGATCGGGCAAGTAGTTTCTGAGATGCGGGGACAAAAAGGGGGTGCGCACGTGCAGAGGCCCCTGACTTGTTGACTTGTTGGAAAGTGGCGGCTGAGAGATCCATAACCACACACCAGATTTGCACTCAATCGGCCAAGCCGTTGCGGAGCTTTTGCAACAAAACACCTTTCTACACCCCTCACGCGGCACGTGCCACGCGCAGTGGTAGTTACTCACGTGAATCGGCTCTGGTCTCAAACAGGGTAGGGGGGATGGGACTACTCAGCCAAGAAGCCCGCTTGTCAATCGGACGAACGGTTGCAGAGATATGAGCTCGAAAGCGTCGCCACGGGTCGGGCCGGGCCGCTCATATTCAGATTATTCCCTGATATACTCCACGGAGGGAACATTATTGATGAGATATCTCCCCTATCCCAACCATGGGCGTCGACACCCGAGGGGCCAGGGGTCGGCCCCCCAAGATCCCTCCGGACCCCAAGATTAGCAGGATTTTAAAATTAACATTATGGGAGTGGGTGGGTGGGTTCGGTGATGGGGGCAACCACCTGGTTTCCCCACCCCACCCCACACCCACTCCAAATTTTGTGGCGACGTTTCTGGTCCAACAATCCCCGATCTCCCCTACTCTGCCGTTAATTAGCAATTGTTTAAAGATACCTATTGAAATTAATGCTATTTCGGAAATAATTTAAAGATACTAATTTTGGCTGGAAAATACTAAAAGTTAGGGATATCAATTATCATGGAATTCATAATTGGATTTTTTCTAAATTTATCACCAGGTAAGTATATTTTATTTTAATTTAATACTATCAAGCGAAAAATGACATAAAATTACTGCAATCAGGGTGGGCAAAATGTCTTGACTGGGGGGGGGGGGGCAAAACGGCTCACTGGGGGGGATTTGCCCCCCCCCCCGTTAACATGTTAAAATAGGCCATGTGTGGATGGCTGTGACTGTGGAGCAGTCGCAAGCCGGGCTATGCGTGTCAGCGTCAGCTGCAGCCTGCAGGCGACATGCTGCGCCGGACGGCTGCCGTGCTCTGCGGGACAGCCTACCTCCAAGGCCATTTCTCAAGAGTTGACTGAGACATGCAACGTATAGAAGGCAAAGCGCGTTCGCTTCTCGGCCGCCATTTGATAAAAAGCGTCAGTACCAACGTTTTCTGATAGATGGCATAACATACCGCTCTACAGCGCGCTTCCCGAAGACTGCAGCTGGCCGAGGCATGCATGTGCAGTGTGCTTATGCGTCTATGTAGTTCTGGCTATAGCTGTGCTCTAGCTGTAGCCGTGCTTGTGTAGCTCAAGATCCCTGCACACATTTTAGCTTTGTCAGATTGTGAATTGTGACCGATAGGTATTGATTCAACTTCGGTGGGTCAACTTCTAGACTTTTTTACTGTATTGCCGGCTATGTTTTTACATCAGTAATTTTCGAGTTGAGTTTTTATAAGATGATGGTGAGATTGAAACTACACACCTCAGCTGGCCGGAGGACATTGCAGGATCCGGCCGTGCTCGAGGCATGACTATAAGTTCCGTTTTTTCTCGTTTTCTTGCATTTCCGTATTGGCTCCTTCCTTGACTGAATACTTAGCACTCGTCTCCATTTCGTTAATCGTCGCTGGTTCTATCTTTAGTTTTACCTTCCTTTTGTTTGTTTGGATCAGGATTAGTCGAGGAACAATTTGGCAATCACTGAGTTTCGATTTTTTTTTCTCACGTGATTTCGTGACCTACTTTTTGCGTCGTGACCTGTTGGAAGATGAAATGAAAATTTCCGTCTGATGAAGATTTGAGCTTCATTGATGTCCTTTCGTATAAAAAAAATTGGGGTTCGACCTGTAAAAATAATTTTTGAGTCTTGCAATGCTGACATAATACGCTGTTTGGGCATAGTCCGTCGATAACTTCGCATCTACTTGACATACGCTTTCGAAACAAAGTCCAGAGTGACTCCTGACGACGAAACCTCTCGGTTGGTGCCTGTTACACCGACATCAGGTCGCCATATGACCTGCCAGGCCAACACAACGTAACGTACCCAAACAGCGTATGGTGAGCATTGCAAGGCTCACAAGTAGTTTTTACAGGTCGAACCCCACTTTTTAGATTTCTTATACGAAAGGATATCAATGGAACTCAAATCGTCATCAGGAAAAAAACACAATGTCGGTTTCCAACAGGTCAAGGTCACGGCGCAAAATGTAGGTCACGAGGTCACGTGACAACATGAAAATAGCAAATCCGAGATTGCCAAATTGTTCTTTGACTAATCCCGATACAAACAATCAAAATCGCTTCTTTAGTCTCGGGACCGTCAAAATTAGGCCTGCACAGTGAACTTGGAAAATTTTAGAACGCCTTATCTTGTTTTTTGTTGTTGTCACCACCAATGAATTCCCCGCCCTTGAAACCCCCAGTGCACAACTTTTCAAGAAAATAAATGGTCGGACGGCAAATTTGAAGACAAAAATGGTTGTCTAACTGTGGAAGTCCCCAAAAGTAGATTGTACAGGTCAAACCTCACTTTTTAATTTTTGATACGAAAGTACATCAATGAAGCTCAAATCGTCATCAGACGAAAATGTTAATTTCAGTTTCCAACAGATCAAGGTAACGACGCAAAAAGTAGGTCACGAGGTCACGTGAAAAATTTCGAAAATCCATGATTGCCAAATTGTTTTTCGACTAATCGTGATCCAAAGAAAAAAGTTTTCAAAATCGTTTTTTCTTTGCCTCGGAGTTATTGGTCGTCATAATTAGGCCTGCACAGTAAACTTGGGAAAATACGGAAGGCCGTATTTTGGAGATAAAAAAATTGGGGATTTGTTTTGGCCACCACCAATGAATTCCTCTCTCTTGAAACCTCCAATGCACAACTTTTCAAGAAAATAAAAAATGGTAAGACGGCACCCACCGGTTGTCTTACTGTAGAATGCCCCACATGTGATCTTAGGTCAGATCACGTGATTTTATCATGTGTCCATTTAAAATTCGAAATTTGTTTCTTGCCAGAATCGACTTTGATATATTGACCTTCGATGGTAAGAAATTGGAGATAGGTTTTTCCTATATATTTTTTGTGTGTGTGAAAAATCATAGTCTTTAGCAATAACTTTGCACAAAATTATTGTGCTAGAGAGCTTAACTCAACGGCATTATATCTGTCTCGTCGAGCTGCATTCAATGATGCATAGCATGACCCCGCAGGCCACTTCATGACCTCAAGGTCACGTCCCCTGGGGTTGATTTCCCAAATGACCTGGCTTGATTATACAATAGATAATTTGTTGACATTTTTCGTTTTATTTCGCACAATTGAACGTTTTTTCCTCCCTGGAAGACACTTTTAGATAATTTTATAATATTCTCGGTGTGGAAATAGAGAGGAGAAAAATTAATATCTTGAGGACCCACAGACGCCTCTATCGGCGAAATGTTAATTATGTCATCATGTGATCTTGATCACTGAGCGAAATAGGGTGGCACGTGATTCAAAGGGCCTGCACCCTCCTATTCTACCTAAGAAATATCACGAATTTTAACTGAGAACATAACGAAATCACGTGGCCTGACCTGAGGTCACATGCCAAAATTTCGACACTTTTCCATTCGAGTTCTCACACAAGATTACATTACATTAATTTGTGGTTCATGGCGATTCTGATGATAAATAGTTTTATATCATTCGAATTATTTATAGGATATATCCCGATATGATATATATATATATATATATATATATATATATATATATATATATATATATATATATATATATATATATATATATATATATCGCCCGAAGAAAATTAAACCTTTGTGCGACATTAAAGGGATGCCTGAGGTTATAACTCGAAAACCGTTCGACGGACGGGGCTGCACATTTTACAGCGTGAATGCACGGCGCAGATAACCGCCGTCACCTAGTTCAATCGAAATGTGAGAAGTAGGATGTTATGGTGTGGTCGATCTGACGTGGACTGCACCGGGTGACCTCTGCTCACGTGACCCTGAGGTCACAGAGCGACTACAGGGCTGATGTATATCATTGAAAGCAGGTCCACGAGATACCTAAGCATAATGCCGTTTAATTGAGCTCTCTAGCACAATTACGTGCAAAGTTACTACCAAAGACGTGCTGGTAAACCCGTTCCAACCCGTTACATTTCCAAGAAATTGCCCCATTCCCACCCATTTATATCCCGTTCCCATTCCCGTACGAGATTCCCATTTCATGAAGGGCTTAGGTATAAACCTAAGTAACGAATAAATTACAATTCAGTGACACAGCTGTCCACTGGCGGATCCAGCCGTCGGTTTTTTTTGGGGGGGCAACTTTTTGTGGCAAAAAGGTACCCCCATTTTTTTCTCCGGATTTGGGCCGGTTGCCTTATTTTGGTATTCGAGCATAAGAAATCCACTTTTGAAATTCAAAAAAAAAAATTGGGGTTGAAAAAAAAATTGGAAATCCGAGAGCCATTTTGAAGAAAATGCTTTTTCCCTTCTTTTCGCGTGTTTTATTTGCAATTTGCTTGAAAACTCTGATTTCTACGATTTGCCAAACATTTATCGTTTTTCCACCAAAAATGGCAGGACATGACGTCATTAAAACGTCATTATCTCCCAAAATACTACATCAATTTCATTTAGAGTTAGTGAGAAGACTTAGACTTGATGCCAGGATAAGGTACTGCAAGTTTCACGTTGATATCTATCATAGTTTTCAGGTTATTTAGAAAATTAGGGAGGGGAAGATTCTGCCCCTCCCCCCCCCCCCCCCCCGCGGGTTCGGACAAAAAATCACATAGAGGTCAAAGGTCAAGGTCACGGGGACGAATACGATATTTTAAGCTTCGGTACCAGCTTGTGTACCCTCTAGTTTTTAGTTTACCGTCCGATTTGCTTGCAATGGGCAAAAAGGGACTCGTCGGCATCCCAGCTTGCGTCAGGAAAAACAAAAAATCACCTAGAGGTCCAAGGTCAAGGTCACGGGGACGAATACGAGATTTTAAGCTTCGGTACCAGCTTGTGTACCATCTAGTTTTTTCGTTTACCGTCCGATTTGCTCGCAATGGAAAAAAGGGACTGGCCGGCACCCCACCTTTCGTTAGGAATAACAAAAAATTACCTAGAGGTCAAAGGTCAAGGTCACGGGGACGAATACGAGATTCTAAGCTTCGGTACCAGCTTGTGTACCCTCTAGTTTTTTTTTCGTTTACCGTACGAAGTTTCACGTTATCGTTTTTCCAGCCTCTCTGAAAAAACAAACAAAAACAAATTGCAGCTGTGTACCCTCTACCGAAGTAGAGGGTACACAGCTGCAATGGGCAAAAAGGGTCACGGGCTAGTTTTAAAAAAAAAACTAGAGGGGATCTGCTTGCAATGGGCAAATGGGCAAAAAGGGACTCGCCGGCACGTTAGCTTGCGTCAGGAAAAACAAAAAGTCATCCATAGGTCAAAGGTCAAGGTCATGGGGACGAATACGAGATTTTAAGCTTCGGTACCAGCATGGTGTACCCTCTAGTTTTTTTTTCGTTTACCGTCCCATTTGCTCGCAATGGGCAAAAAGGGACTCGCCGGCACCCCACCTTGCGACAGGAAAAAAAAATCACCTAGAGGTCCAAGGTCAAGGTCACGGGGACGAATACGAGATTTTAAGCTTCGGTACCAGTTTGTGTACCTTCTAGTTTTTTCGTTTACCGTCCGATTTGCTCGCAATGAGAAAAAAGGGACTCGCCGGCACCCCACCTTGCGTCAGGAATAACACAAAATTACCTAGAGGTCAAAGGTCAAGGTCACGGGGACGAATACAAGATTCTAAGCTTCGGTACCAGCTTGTGTACCCTCTAGTTTTTTCGTTTACCGTCCGATCTGCTTACAATGGAAAAACGGGACTTGCTGGCACCCTAGCTTGCGTCAGGAAAAACAAAAAATCACATAGAGATCAAAGGTCAAGGTCACGGGACGAATACGAGATTTTAAGCTTCGGAACCAGCTTGTGTACCCTCTAGTTGTTTCGTTTACCGCCCGATTTGCTTGCAATGGGCAAAAAGGGACTCGTTGGTACCCCAGCTTGCGTCAGGTAAAACAAAACATCACCTAGAGGTCAAAGGTAAAGGTCACGGGGACGAATACGAGATTCTAAGCTTCGGTACCAGCTTGGTGTACCCTCTAGTTTTTTAGTTTACAATCCGATTTGCTCGCAATGGGCAAAAAGGAACTCACCGGCAGGTTAGCTTGCGTCAGGAAAAACAAAAAGTCATCCAGAGGTCAAAGGTCAAGGTCACGGGGACGAATACGAGATTATAAGTTTCGGTACCAGCATGGTGTACCCTCTAGTTTTTTTCGTTTATCGTCCGATTTGCTCGCAATGGGAAAAAAGGGACTCGCCGGCACCTTAGCTTGCGTCAGGAAAAACAAAACATCACCTAGAGGTCAAAGGTCAAGGTCACGGGGACGAATACGAGATGTTAAGCTTCGGTACCGAAGCTTAAAATCTCGATAAAAAACTAGAGGGTACACAAGCTGGTACCGAAGCTTAAAATCTCGTATTCGTCCCCGTGACCTTGACCTTTAGGTGATGTTTTGTTTTTCCTGACGCAACCTGGGGTGCCGGCGAGTCTCTTTTTGCCTATTGCGAGCAAATCAGACGGTAAACGAAAAAAGTAGAGGGTACACAAGCTGGCACCGAAGCTTAGAATCTCGTATTCGTCCCCGTGACCTTGACCTTTGACATCTGGATGACTTTTTGTTTTTCCTGACGCAAGCTAACGTGCCGGCGAGTCCCTTTTTGCCCATTGCGAGCAAATCGGACGGTGAACGAATAAACTAGAGGGTACACAATCTGGTACCGAAGCTTAAAATCTCGTATTCGTCTCCGTGACCTTGACCTTTGACCTACAGGTATTTTTTTTGTTTTTCCTGACGTAAGGTGGGGTGCCGTCGAGTCCCTTTTTGCCCATTGCGAGCATATCGGACGGTAAACATAAAAACTATCGGGTACACAAGCTGGTATCGAGGCTTAAAATCTCGTATTCGTCCCCGTGACCGTGACCTTTGACCTCTAGGTGATTTTTTTTTTGGCGCAAGCTGGGGTGCCGGCGAGTCGTTTGAGCCCCTTTGCGATTAAATCGGACGGTAAACGAAACAATTAGAGGGTACCCGTGCGATGACATTGCAGTGACCTCTGGAGGTGAAACCATTTGTCCTAGGCCAAAACGGATTGCATATTCGTGCATAACTCGATGAGATCTACCCATATGCTAAGTTTGGGGAAAATCGGAACTCCACGCTGAAAACGAATACGAATACGACGCTAACTTGACGCACATGGCCAAACTTACCTTCAGAAGTATTCTATTTACCCAGGGGGGTGTCATCCCTATCTCCGTAACGTGTCCACTTCTACTTATGACGTCACCCCAGTAGTCAATTCTGGCGCATGTCGTCTGCAGTCGGTTAAAACTGTTTTTCGCAAATAACTTTTTGACAAATATCGATACAGCAATGATTTTGATGTCATCGTGTTCGCCTCGTCAGAACACGTCGATTCATACAAATTCCATGTGGTTTAGGTCAAATCAAAATTTCATCGAAGGGGCGGGGCTTAGAGCCTCAGCTGCTGACCGCCGAACCGCAGGGGGACCGTAAACAAGGCTCTGACCTTTGATGACCTCTAGTGACCTCAATATTGATCTGAGCCTAAAATGATCCGATGATTTCGATTTGCCTTGTTTTGAGCTTTTCAACGCTGTCTTTTCCTTTTTCGTAAATTTTTACTTTCCGAGTTAGATGATATTTATTTCTCCCGAAATAGCATTAACTGCAATGGCGGAGGAGGCCGATGGATCCACATGACGCCACGCTCTGACGTCATGATCACACAGAATCGCCGGATGACTCTACCTCCTATATATGGCCTTGTATTTACCGTGCTTCAGACAAGGCTTATATATGTCCTTGCCTTCGGATTGTGTCTTGCGCCACTAATGTTTATTTTGCCTATGTCGATTGCTACCAAATTACTTCCATATTTTTTCACCAAAGAATTACTTTTATCACAAAGATAAAAAATAATGTATCGTTTAGTCATTAACGATCACTTTTTGAGTGAACCTTTTTTTTTGGGGGGGGGGCAAACAGGCCACTTTGGGCTTTGGGGGGGGGGGGGGCGGCCGCCCTAAATGCCCCCCCCCCCTGGATCCGCCAGTGCAGCTGTCAGTTAATTCTAAAAAAAACGTCAGTTAACAATATACATTAAGTGCGTACTCATTTCCGACTTTCCCCCTACGTTGTCTCAATCAAGTTTTGAGAATTGGCCTGGGAGTTACACTGACCCGCAGTACCTAGGAGCCGTGCGGCGTAGCATGTCGCCTGCAGCTAGGCTGACCGTACCTAGGAGCCGTGCGGCGTAGCATGTCGCCTGCAGCTAGGCTGACCGTACCTAGGAGCCGTGCGGCGCAGCATGTCGCCTGCAGCTAGGCTGACCGTACCTAGGAGCCGTGCGGCGTAGCATGTCGCCTGCAGCTAGGCTGACCGCACCTAGGAGCCGTGCGGCGTAGCATGTCGCCTGCAGCTAGGCTGACCGCACCTAGGAGCCGTGCGGCGCAGCATGTCGCCTGCAGCTAGGCTGACCGTACCTAGGAGCCGTGCGGCGCAGCATGTCGCCTGCAGCTAGGCTGACCGTACCTAGGAGCCGTGCGGCGTAGCATGTCGCCTGCAGCTAGGCTGACCGTACCTAGGAGCCGTGCGGCGTAGCATGTCGCCTGCAGCTAGGCTGACCGTACCTAGGAGCCGTGCGGCGTAGCATGTCGCCTGCAGCTAGGCTGACCGTACCTAGGAGCCGTGCGGCGTAGCATGTCGCCTGCAGCTAGGCTGACCGTACCTAGGAGCCGTGCGGCGTAGCATGTCGCCTGCAGCTAGGCTGACCGCACCTAGGAGCCGTGCGGCGTAGCATGTCGCCTGCAGCTAGGCTGACCCGCGCAGTCCGGCTGGCGACTGGTCCTTCGGACGGCTATCCCGCACCGAAGCTAGACAAATGGGAGCCCATTTCAAACGGTTTTTATTTTGGGTCATTTTAACTTTTAAGGCTGGAATGCTGTCATTGCTAATTGTTGTTTATTAAGAACAAAACAGCGGACTTTAAAGACTGATGGACTATTTTTAACAAACTGCTAAGCCGCCACAATTTTGCTATGGAAAATTTGACGCTCTGCTGCACAGCGCTTACACAAATCCTTGAACTGAACCTTTTCTTCATTGTTTGTCGAAAGTAATCTTTCTTGTACGTTTAACATACAATTGCCATTATAAAATAAAGCAAAACGCGGAGCACTTCTAGCCAGATCCTTACTCGGTCGTGCATGCGCGCTGAGTGTTAAATGGACGTCCAAGAACTGATCATTCTT
Organism: Chirona hameri; assembly: GCA_036785665.1. Taxonomy (NCBI): domain Eukaryota; kingdom Metazoa; phylum Arthropoda; class Thecostraca; order Balanomorpha; family Balanidae; genus Chirona; species Chirona hameri. The sequence goes on along the minus strand of JAXIVJ010006327.1, from coordinate 4,048 downwards.
TGTCTACATATTTTCATGAGATAACGTCATTTGACGTTTATTAATTAGGAAAAGTAAACGAACGCCGAACACTGAATGGCATCAAGTAATGCAACTTGTTATAGCCCAATTAACTTACCAAGATTAATCCGGTCTTGTCGTGCAGAGGTGGGGCGCAACAATCCATAGTGCTGTTCTACTGCGAAACATCCACCATAAAACCAGCCAAGTAGGAATTGAGTAATCTTCTGTATTTAAAGAAAGATATTTACATTCGAAAAACAACCATAAATGACATGGGTTGGAAAATACATGATCTGTCGTGCAGACTCGTACACAAGTATGCAGTTCATAAGCAGCACGTGGTTCCGCGCGCGAGACCGCGCCCGGTCGCGGCGCGGTCGCACGCCACCAACTCCCACTAGATCGGCAACAGGACGCATTCGTTAACTGATCGGCGGAAATGAACGCGCTACAGGCTAGCAATGAGTTTGATATGGTGCACCTTATAAGCCCTACAGCGGAGAAATCGAAGCGCTGCGGGTGGTATGTACACGACTGGAGCGATCAGCGGAGTATTACGCGTAGCAACTATTGTGCGGGTCTACCCAATAGCACTGTGGAATATCCGTACACTATTGGAATGCATGAATGACTGCGAAGTTCACCACTGGCTTGCGAAAGCGAGCACAAACTGGACTATGCGTCTCAACTATTTATAGGTATTTGGGTACGCTTTCGCCTGTACAGTACCTACTAAAGCTTTAGTTACCGCGTTCCTCCCCTTACCCTAAAGCCTGCTCAACCCAAAGACTAAGAATAACAAGTAAATCACAACAGCATCCAGGTCTATTTTCAAATCTTACAACAGTTGGCCCCTTCGTATTGTGAAACGACAAGAATAAGACTTATCCTCTTCAGCGCACAAAGGGCAGATCATGGCAGAGATACCCACTTCCCGTCATACGGAGACTGTTACAACCAACAGCTAAACCAAACTCAAAGGCGCGTGCAGGTGAGAGAGAGAGAGAAAGTGGAAGAGAAATGAGCGCTTGAATCATTGGAGGCGCTAAAATGGCGGCCGCTTGCCGCCTATGGCTCTCTCGCGTACTACACTCATACAACCACGCATTTCTGCGTGGAGCGCTCTCCCTGCAGCTGTTAAATCAGTGGGAGAGTACAGCTTTAGAGACCGAGGGCGAATTCCTGGTGAAGGGCCAACACCTTGGCGATCATGACGAGATATGTGCATCGAAACAGCTGCCTAGTGTGCTATCATAACTGCTCTACAAACCATACCTTATGAAATCATTCACTCGCAAAAGAAGGGCCTACGGAGAAAGTACGTGCGAGATGCCAGCCCGCGGCGCCGGCAGCGGCGGCGGCGGCGGCAGCGGCGGCGTCTCACAACATCACTATCACCATCGTCTGTGTATATCACTGGTCGGCGCCCGGAGTCCCAGAGTCCAGAGTCCCGTAATCCAGAGTCCAGAGTCCAGAGTCCGGAATCCGCGCCATTAGCCAACTAGCACAGGAACGGCACAGGGGAAGCAGGGCTGGCGGGAGGCTGCGCCCGGTCGTCCGTCGGCGCCTCCGGTGTCGGCGATGCCGTCGAAGATGGCGTCGATGACGGCGGCAGCGAGGGCGATGACGACGGCAGCAGCGGCAGCAGATGGGAGAGTGAGCTGGCGGGCGAGGGCCGGTCGGACGGCACGGCGGCAGCGGCGGCGCTTAGGATACCCACCGAGCGGCTGCCGCTGAGTGTGGCTGGTCTGCCTCCAGCCGGAGCCGCCAGCGGAGCCAGAGGAGTCAGGGTGGCAGAGGGTCGGACCGGAGCCGGAGCCGGAGTGGGAGCTGGGGCGGGGCCGGGGGCGTTGGCGGGGGCGGGGGCGGCTGGTAGTGAGGTGACGGTGAGCGCCGGGCCCAGCAGGTGAGCGCCCAAAGAGCCGGGCAGCAGGCCGGCACCCAGTGACTCCAGACCGACGCCGTTCGGATTTAGACGCATGGCCATCGAGGTCATGCCGAGGCCGACTGGAATAGACGGGCAGGTATTACCGGCTTGTGTGTGGTGGCGGCGTCCTGTCAGACGGGCCGACGCGGGCGGCGTCCTGTCAGACGGGCCGACGCGGGCGTCGTCCTGTCTGACGGGCCGACGCGGGCGGCGTCCTGTCTGACGGGCCGACGCGGGCGGCGTCCTGTCAGACGGGCCGACGCGGGCGGCGTCCTGTCAGACGGGCCGACGCGGGCGGCGCCCGGTCGCGGCAGCGCGCGGGTGCCCATCGGATGGCCGACAGTGTGATAGAGATAGAGACGAGACAACAGAGCACTGGCCTGGCGCAGAGCGGCCCGCCACCACATGATGCAGTCTCAGATACTGTTGACAGCTATGACTACACTAGTTAGGCTGATGCGCGGGTCACCAAGTCACTAGTTAGGCTGATGCTTTACCCCACGATTCCACTACTGGTTGACTACAGCGCCTCTCTTGATTCACGTTACGCAAGTCACTGAGCACTGATCACCAAAACACAAGACGAACACAGTTGCATCCCATGCCATCAGTGTCCCAAGCGTGGAAGCCATATAGTACACAAAGCTATCTATGTAGTGTGGTGTTGGAAAGCGACCTAAGCGACATTTATTGACAGTGTCAGATAATCGGCAGAGGCTAGAAGAGGCTATTGCGAACGAGTAGAGACAGTAACAGGGAAGAAGGAGACGGAGGACACATTGGCAGAGGCCGAAAGCTTGAGAACAGTGAGTGGTGTTAGCGTTTGCCAGCGTGAGATCTCAAAAGATAGCTCAGTTTGTTTTGAGTGCAAGTTCCTCTGTTGTCGCATGTCAAGGGTTGATGTGAAGAGAACGAAAGCGATTCCAGAATAGAGAAGAAACTGTTTTCTAAAAGATGGAACAGAGTGAAAAGAAAGCTCCAAATAAAACGCTACTTTGAAGATAGCCATTGAACGTCACGGAACCAGAAGTCGTTCGCTTTCTATGTTGCCAAAACAAAAGAAAAACAACACACACAGAGACTAGGACTGACGCCATGAAGTACTTTACTTGGATGCAGAGATGCGTGAATGCTGGGCCTAGAAGTTGATTGTGGGAAGGGGCGGTGATTTCGGAGGCAGGAAGGGAGTGGGCCGAGGGGAATTACGGTCCAACGTTAGCTAAGGCCCTTAGTCCCGTTTGTAGTATTATTGGAAGCGATGCCTGAAAGAAACACGGCACGGGTTAGCGACACGAAGCAAGCGTCTAGAACACTAGTCAAATGGCAGCGCAATTAACATCTACGTATATGACAATCAGAACTGGAACCTCAGGCCCAGCAAGGTTTTGTTAATTGGTGAACCTGCCGTCAATGCAGTCAGTGTCACAACAAACGATGACAGTATGAGGGTTAAATGTTAGTTAGCTTGTTAAGTCTCTGTGACACATATATATTATATATGCAGTCGTCATTGAGCACGGAGATCCCATCACCCCCACCAACCGCCTCCAGCAGTTCGGACAGCGAACTCCAACAACGAACATTCCAAACATCCACCACGTAAAGCCACCGTCACACACAGCAGGCACACCCCACCCACACGCACACACATACACACACACAGCACGACATCAACTCCCAGAGAAACAGTGAGTGGTGCAGGACCGGCCACAGCGGCCGATGGAAGACAACCGCCGCGCGCTCCAGGCCGACAGCAGAGAAAGCGAGATGAAGAGACAGTCAATCCAACACTCAGAAGGAATAGACGGAGAGAAAGAGCGAGAGAGAAAGTCGGGAGAGAAGACCAGGCCCGTCCCGCGCTATGACTGCAGAGAAGCAGCATCCCTTCTTCACGACTGTTATCCAGCCGACCCAGCAACGAGAGGCTACCCGAAGATATGTTCCTCCTAGCCAAATTCCATGAAACATCTTTGAGAGAGAGAGAGAGAGAGAGAGAGAGAGAGAGAGAGAGAGAGAGAGAGAGAGAGAGAGAGAGAGAGAGAGAGAGAGAGAGAGAGAGAGAGAGAGAGAGAGAGAGAGAGAGAGAGAGAGAGAGAGAGAGAGAGAGAGAGAGAGAGA
>JAXIVJ010006326.1:0-67620 GCA_036785665.1 Chirona hameri | reverse complement strand
AAACAAAATATACAACAGTAAAACACCATCATAACAAATAACAATGTCACAGCTTAAAAAATACCAGTGATAACTAGTACGACCTAGTAAGGAGTGGGCACACCAGTGAAACTTAATAAATCAAACTACAGGGTCAATTCATGATCAATTCATCAGTTCAGTCACTGCAGCAGTGTGAGAGGCGAGTACAGTCAAACAGAAACAACTACCCCAAATCATATTCCACTGTCATCACTAGTAACTAGGTGGGGTGGCATACAATTTTATATTTAGTCATCCCATTGCCCCAGGTCACCCTAAATTATTTTGTATAACAAATAAGTACCTATGGAACAAAACCACCTACGTATATGATAATAATTATTGTTAATACTATTGTAAATACATATTACTGATAATATTTAGTGATACATATTTACTATTTTGTTCCACATGAGAAAGGACATATTCAGGTCATATCATTTGTAGTTTTGGTAGTGAACAAATATTGTATTTTATGCAATTACAATTATAAAGGTGGAAAGACTGACAAACACAAACAAAAAACATTTTGCAAATAAATCTTAAGTGGCCAAGACCTATCCCATAATGCAAACCTGTCTAGTTCCACTTCAATTTCTTATCACAATAGCTCCATAATGTATATATGGCCTTGCATAATTACACGTGACACCCTCCCCAACAACACCTTCAAAACCAATTTCCAAACAATGTGTTTTGATGAGTCACATTTGCGACGAATTCGCCAGGACTGGGCCGTAAAAGCTTCACGTGTGTCAATTAAGCAGCAGATCGATATTCGCGAATGTGTCACTTTGACAGATATTCACAACTTCACACCTCAGAATCGCGACACCTCAGAATTGCGTGAAGACAATTGTTCATGTTCGTATTCGAAAATAAGCTGTAGTATCAAATCTTAACCCTTGGGGCCAGTTCAAGTTTAAATATTTTTCAAGAAGTCCATCTGCCGAATCCTCAATATGTTGACATTTTCATTTTTGTGATTTTAAGTTATTTATGGTGATAAAGTTAGTCATTTCGGTGACGGGATTAATTGTGTGCGCCGTTTTGAGCTCAACGATTCACAATTGTCAAATACTTCAGCCGCCATTATGCGCAGAAGTAAAATTGTACCAGGGTAATAGAAGAACAGTTGTACGGCCTTGACCTTGGCAGTGAAGTAGCTTTGTTTCTCTGTGCCCACTGCCCAAGGCTGTATAAATATGTGCCAAGGCCGTATAAGAGTGACTCTGTGCGTGTGACTGGCTTGGATGTTAGTTATAGATATCTTGGCTTGGATAGTGAGAAAACTGAGGATACTCTGTAATTTAAACAGGTTGATTATTTTATTTTTATCATTCAAGATATGATTGTCAATCCCAATGTTTTTAGTACGTTTGTCATACTTAAATGTCCAGGAAAACTTGCCTTTTCCCCATTATCCTGTGACGTATATTTATTATTTACTAGTCCATGTCAACATTGATCAAATAGGTAAGTAGGTTGTAGTACCTCAACATTGTTTGTAGAAGCTATTACAATTACAACCCAAACATTGCATTGTGTGATGTTGAGTGATGAATGCATACTTATTACATACTTTTAAGCTGCTCGTTGGACTTGCATGATCTATACATGCTTCTTATTTTTATGCTGTTTATTTTTGCAAACCACCAAAGATGAAAGAAGTCTACTCACCTTGACCTGTTCCACTTTCCTGTTAGTCTGTTGTTGATTATTTATCTCAAGTTCTGACGTTTGTGAGATTTCTTTACTCCATGGTCCATATATATATATATATATATCCATTATCCATTGGTGTTTCAATGTGGTGTTAAAATGGTGCAAAATGCACATTGCAAACTATAAATATTCCTGCTAAAAGATTTTAAGTGTAGAATGAAGTAAACATGCAGATTCCTAGCTGCCGAGTGCCGGGCCTGGCGGGTGCTGCCACATGTGGCCGGGCTTGATGCCGGTCCCAACTCATGCATGAGCGGTGGCGGTGCGGGGCCGGTTCCTGTTTTTTGGTAAATGTTTGCATCTCTACTGTGCACTTACCACTGCACTGCACACTGTGCACAGTGCACAGTCCATATCAGTGGTGCACCTACCGCAGACACCCCAACTTGGCAGTGCAAGTTAATACACCAGACCACCCAAACATTGGGTCTTGTATTGGGTCAGTATGAGATTGGGTCAGTATGAGATTGGGTCAGTATGAGATTGGGTCAGTATGAGATTGGGTCAGTATGAGATTGGGTCAGTATGAGATTGGGTCAGTATGAGATTGGGTCAGTATGAGATTGGGTCAGTATGAGATTGGGTCAGTATGAGATTGGGTCAGTGTGAGATTGGGTCAGTATGAGATTGGGTCAGTATGAGATTGGGTCAGTATGATATTGGGTCAGTATGAGATTGAGTCAGTATGAGATTGGGTCAGTATGAGATTGGGTCAGTATGAGATTGGGTCAGTATGAGATTGGGTCAGTATGAGATTGGGTCAGTATGAGATTGGGTCAGTATGAGATTGGGTCAGTATGAGATTGGGTCAGTATGAGATTGGGTCGGTATGAGATTGGGTCAGTATGAGATTGGGTCAGCATGAGATTGGGTCAGTATGAGATTGGGTCAGTATGAGATTTGGTCAGTATGAGATTGGGTCAGTATGAGATTGGGTCAGTATGAGATTGGGTCAGATTGGGTCAGTATGAAATTGGGTCAGTATGAGATTGGGTCAGTATGAGATTGGGTCAGTATGAGATTGAGTCAGTATGAGATTGGGTCAGTATGAGATTGGATCATTATGAGATTGGGTCAGGATGAGATTGGGTCAGTATGAGATTGGGTCAGTATGAGATTGAGTCAGTATGATATTGGGTCAGTATGATATTGGGTCAGTATGAGATTGGGTCAGTATGATATTGGGTCAGTATGATATTGGGTCAGTATGAGATTGGGTCAGTATGAGATTGGGTCAGTATGAGATTGGGTCAGTATGAGATTGGGTCAGATTGGGTCAGTATGAGATTGGGTCAGTATGAGATTGGGTCAGTATGAGATTGGGTCAGTATGAGATTGAGTCAGTATGAGATTGGGTCAGTATGAGATTGGATCAGTATGAGATTGGGTCAGTATGAGATTGGGTCAGTATGAGATTGGGTCAGTATGAGATTGAGTCGGTATGATATTGGGTCAGTATGATATTGGGTCAGTATGAGATTGGGTCAGTATGATATGGGGTCAGTATGAGATTGGGTCAGTATGAGATTGGGTCAGTATGAGATTGGGTCAGTATGAGATTGGGTCAGTATGATATTGGGTCAGTATGAGATTGGGTCAGTATGAGATTGGGTCAGTATGAGATTGGGTCAGTATGAGATTGGGTCAGATTGGGTCAGTATGAGATTGGGTCAGTATGAGATTGGGTCAGTATGAGATTGGGTCAGTATGAGATTGAGTCAGTATGAGATTGGGTCAGTATGAGATTGGATCAGTATGAGATTGGGTCAGTATGAGATTGGGTCAGTATGAGATTGGGTCAGTATGAGATTGAGTCGGTATGCTCTTGGGTCAGTATGATATTGGGTCAGTATGATATTGGGTCAGTATGATATTGGGTCAGTATGAGATTGGGTCAGTATGAGATTGGGTCAGTATGAGATTGGGTCAGTATGAGATTGGGTCAGTATGAGATTGGGTCAGTATGAGATTGGGTCAGTATGATATTGGGTCAGTATGAGATTGGGTCAGTATGATATTGAGTCAGTATGAGATTGGGTCAGTATGAGATTGGGTCAGTATGATATTGGGTCAGTATGAGATTGGGTCAGTATGAGATTGGGTCAATATGAGATTGAGTCAGTATGAGATTGGGTCAGTATGAGATTGGGTCAGTATGAGATTGGGTCAGTATGAGATTGGGTCAGTATGAGATTGGGTCAGTATGAGATTGAGTCAGTATGAGATTGGGTCAGTATGAGATTGGGTCAGATTGGGTCAGTATGAGATTGGGTCAGTATGCAGGCAGTATGGTCGGGGTGTTGTGAGCTCAGATGGGTCAGGTCAACTTCGGTATCCCGGCTCCTGTGACGGCACGTGCCACGAACCTGATGGCACATGCCACGTGACACGGCACGTGTTACGGCCCCACTGTAGCACATGCCCCCTCGCCTACACGTGGACTGGCCATGTGCATGGGGGAGGTGCCACGTGCCGGCGTTGCGCACGTCCCGTGCACCACGTGAGGTGCACACGGCGACCGGTAGACACGTGCTTGACACGTGCCCGGCACGAGTCTGGCACGAGTCTGAGCGAGCGTGTATCACGGAGCGCAATGTTGTCGTGCAGCCGACTATTTTCCCCCACTGAATCCGTTTGGAATAAATGCAGGGCCTAAGTCTCCCTCCTGAGTTACTATTGATGGCCTACGGGTGTGTGTACTGTTAGGGGTGGTCAAAATGCAACTTTTTTCTCCGGCCATCTGCTGTCAGGTTTCGTATGGATATTTATGGTCTAAATATAGGAAATGCAAACAAAAATAAGCTTATTTCATTAAGACCCGCGCACTCGCATCAAAGATCGGCCTTTATTGACGTATTCACACACGTTATCCCGCCATTGACTGAGGGAGGGGTGTTTAAAGGGAATAGTGAACCTTTAACATTAGTTTTTTAACTGAGATAGCCAGATTGTCGGGAGTACTGAGAAATCTCCAAATCTGAAATGTTTCCTTCCAAAACGACCTAGTTGCTGAGTTCCAACGCAAAACCGTTGGGTATATTTGGTCATATTTTAAAGGATAAATCTTGTGACGTTTCGCATACGTCATTAGTATTCCCACCGCACTTCGTTTTCGCTATTTGAACCGACCGCCACCGAAACGCATCATGTGTTCATGAGCTAGAAATATTATTGGCCATAACTTTGTAAATTTTCTTCGGATTTCCAATTAAAAATAATGCCGACACTCGTCTTGACAAGGGACATCTTTTGATGGGTGGTTCGTACCTGTCACTGCAATGTTCGCTGCAGTAGAAGCACATCCATAATGTATGCTCCTATTATACATGTGACTTCAGGTTTTGAGTAAATAACTTGGTTAATTTTGAACCGATTTCCAATCGAAAATTACCAACAGATGCTTCGTGACAATACGCATGTTTTGATGGGTGGCTGGTTGCGGTACCTGCAATGTATCGATTAAATTGTGTCAATGTTTGTTCTCGCATTACGCTGCCTTACGCCAAAGTTTATGATGAGCTATCAATATTATTGGCCATAACTTTGTCAATTTTCATTGGATTTCCAATTGAAAATAATACCGACACTCGTCTTGAAACGAAACACCTTTTGAAGGGTGGCTCGTACCGGTAGCTACAATATTTTCTGCAATAGAAACACATGCACCTGTAACTGCGATACATTAGGGATACATTCTACATGTGGTTACAGTTTTAAGTAATTACCTCTGTCAATTGTGAACCGATTTCCAATTGAAAATTACCAATAGATGCTTAGTGATAAGACGCATTTGTTTATTGGTGGCTGGTCGGTGTTCATGCAATATATTGATTAAATTTGTACAACGTTTTGTTTTTGTTTACGTTGAATTGACGCTTAGCTCGAAATGTTATTGGCTATAACTTAGTCAATTTTCATTGGATTTCCAATTGAAAATAATGTCCACACTTATAGGCGTAGGAACAGAGGGGGCCGGGGGCCGGGGGGATGGCCCTCTCACTTTTTGACCTTTTTGTGTGCTAAAATCTTTATTTTTGCTTGGTGATAAAAGTTTTTGATGGCAAAAGGTTCGCCAAAACGAGAACAGCCCAAATATTCAAAGAAATCTTCCATAGGGGGTTGGGGTATGTTGTGTTATGCTGTGCGCCCGGTGGGCCGGGGCAGTCCTGGCCGGCGCGGCCGCCGTACACCCGTCTGACCCCGGCGGTGACCTTTCACTGCCGCGGGCCGTGACCGCGCCCACCGAGGCGACCTGTGTCTACACCGAGAGAGGGTAAAGACAGTCACCACCAATCGTCCAGTGTGTGCAGAGGTGCCGGCAGCAGCAGCAGACGCAACAGGGTACTCTCAAAACGAGATCAGTTTCACTGCCTTTCGTATACTTTTCGTGACGTTCCTACGTCCCTTTCCACACTCGCCTTGAAAAGGCACACCTTTTGATGGGTGGCTCGTACCGGTAGCTGCAATATTTATTTACATCCACCACACGCCTATGAACACATACACACATTTGTGGGTAGGTATATCACATTTATTTATGCACATGAACATTATGAGTATGTGTTCACGCAACGCCACTCCAACTCTACTCATACAAGGCCATAGTGTAAACATTCACACATTTTCAATCGCGACCAATATACTCGCGAGTCGCGACCCAGCGAATGAGGTTGTCAGTGTTGCTTACATATTCTGATTCAAGGATAGACTTTTGACGGTATGACGTCACAACGCGTTTTGGTGACGTCAAGATTATTGTGACGTCATATCTATTCATATCAATATTATTCCAATTATGACAAATTTGTACTTTTTTTCTCGCAAAAACGAATGCCAGAAGCGTAATCAGGATACTCTTGTCCATCATTCCATGTACTTTTCCCAAGGTGCACTATTCCCTTTAACGCCCCCCTGATGAATTTTCGTAATAGCTACAAAAACAATCGCGCGGTCAACGTGAAACTTTGGATACCTTCTTCTACATAAATTTTACGTCATCTGTGAAAAACTAAAGCAATTTCGTCCAATAAAATTCGAGTTATAGCGAATTTAGTGACGTCACTACACACGAGTGTTACACACAAATCAGCTAAACTTTAACAGACCGTACAAATGCCATATTTTAAGAAAAATGCAATCCAAAAACGTCAAAGGATAACAAATAGAAAGGGCTATAAGATGAATATCTCGAATTTGGTAATTTTTTGGTTTTTGACCCCCCAAAATAACAAATAAAAAATAAAATGCCCACAAAATCGAATTTCTCAAAGATATAAAAAACGGAATATATGTCAGAGAACCACATATGGGCAACTACCATACAACATTTTAAAATGATATCACTATTTGTGACTGACTTATGGCATATAAAGTATGGGTAACTCATGACGTCATATTTTGAAATTGCGCTTTGTTGGCTTTTATTGACCAAATACTGACAAATAAAGGCCAGCACTGTATTTTTGAGACAAACTGATCTAGAAACATGCATTTTTAATTTATATTTATCAATTTCAAATTTTGACCTTCAGTGACCTGAACTTGACCCGCACTTGACACTAACTTCACGTAAATGAAATCAGGTGGTAAAATGACTATCACTATCGAATTCTACATGGAAAATAACCCATACAACAATAGGGGTAGCCAAAATGCAACTTTTTCTCCGGCCATCTGCTATTAGGTCTCATATGGATATTTATGTCTATAGATGGGAAATGCAAAAATCAGCCCATTTCATTAAGATTTTTTACCCTCGCACTCGCATCACAGGTCCGCCATGCTTTACGTATTCACACACGTTATGAATTTCACGAGACTCCGACATTCGGGTGTTTAAGCAAATTTTGGCGGCTATGAAGAGCCATATCAACGTCCATAGATCTTGCGGGAAGGAGCTATATCAGCAAACTATCCCCCAAGGGGGGGGGGGGTTATTTTACCCCCCCTCCTCCCTGTGTGGGTCGCCTGTGTATAGATGTACACGGTCGGGCAACGGAATTCATACGGCGTATTTTTTCCTTCTCCATACGTATTCGAAGCGAATTGCCTTGTCTTCTCAGATTTTCCATGTTTAGTAGTCCCGACCCCTGCTATCTCGCCTCTGTTGGACCGAGAACTGCGCAATTCGGCGCCAAATATAAATAAGCGTTTTGTTTATCGTCAGCATTCGAACGCCGCGACCGGACATATAACGTTTAACGCATTTTTCCGTACAAGTAACTGCATAGGTCAGTTTACTGATGTTATTGCTGACAATCGCCCTCTCAGACCAGCCTGGGGTTCGCTCAGGACTGGCAGCGGTTCTGTCTGGCATAGACATATCTGAAGGGGCTTTAGCCCGGCATTGACTGGGGTCTCAGCCGAACGCCATTGACGGGGGGGGGGGGGGGGGGGTTAAACGCCCCCTAGTTATCTTCCGAACCAATGATCAATGATCGTAGCGAGATGCGCAAGGCGGAATTCGAAAGCTCTCAATGAGGCAAATCCAAATCATGCTCTAAAATTTCAAAGTGAGGTCAAATGTCAGGTCACGGTCAGGTCAAAGGTCAAAATCGCCGTATTTGAGTTTATGAGCCATACTTTCCATCCAAAGCGTTCGATTACGACCATGATCACCCAAAGTGCTGCCAAATGTATGATACACATCCTGCATGAGCTAAAGTGAGATTGTTGGCCAAGGTCAAAGTCAAGGTCAGGTCAGAAAAGGTGGCTATGCTCAAAATATCTATGAAAGTCATGCAACACATGTTTTATGAGTTATTTTCCACGTATAATTCGATAGTGATAGTCATTTTACCACCTGACTTCATTTACGTGAAGTTAATGTCAAGTTCAGGTCAAGTTGAGGTCAATGAAGGTAAAAGTTTAAATTGATAAATATACATAACAAGGTATGTTTCTAGATTAGTTTTGTCTTCGAAATGCAGGGGTGCCATGTATTTGTCTGTATCTGGTCAATAAAAGCAAAAAACGCAATTTGTAAATATGACGTCATGAGTTGCCAATAATTGATATGCCATAAGTCAGTCGAAAATGCTGATATCATTCTGAAATGTGGTATGGTAGTGTCCCATATGTGGTTCTCTGACATATATTCCGGCTTTTTGAATATCTTTTGAAAAATTTGATTTTGTGGGCATTTCCCCCCACCCCGAAAAAAAACGTTTTTTGGGGGTCAAAAACCAAAAGTGTCGAAAATCCGAGATGGCCATGTTGTAGCCCTTGCTATTTGCTAGCTTTTTACATTTGTATTGCATTTTGCTCAAAATATGGCATTTGTACAGTCAGTCATTACATTTTAGCTGATTTTGGTGTAAAACTCTTGTGTAGTGACGTCATTAAATTCGCTATAACAAACAAAAATCGACAAAATATCTTTATTTTTTTCTCGCACAAGACGTAAACGTGATTCCGAAGAAGGTATCCGAAGTTTCACGTTGATAGCGCTGTTGGTTTCTGAGCTATTACGCAAATTCATCAGGGGGCGTTAAACGCCTTTCCCGTCAATGGCGGGTTAAACCATCTAAGGGCTCCTCATGCCGAACGAGGGCCCCTCAGGCCGAACGATGCCCCTCAGGTTGTCCACGGGCCCTCTCAAGATGACCAAAGGTCTCGTCAACCGACCGAGTTCCCTTCAAATTGAGCAAGTGTCCCAAAGCCAACCTAGACCCCCTCAGGCCGACTGAGGGTCCTCGAGTCGGCCAAGGTCCCCTCAAGCCGACCGAGGTCCCTCAGGCTGTCCATTGTCCATCTTAAGATGACCAAAGGTCTCGTCAACTCACCGAGTTCTCTTCAAGTTGACCAAAGGGCCACTTCAAGCCGACCTAGGGCCCCCTCAGGCCAACTGATCGCTTTCAAGCCAACCGAGGCCAACTCAAGCCAAGCCAAGTTAAACCGACTGAGGTTCCCCCAAGCCGACCGAGTGCCCCCTCATGCCGACCGAGGGCATCTCAGACCGAACAACGACCCCTTAAGGCCAACAGAACGCGCCTCAGGCCGCCCAAAGGCCCATCATGCTAACCAAGGGCCCCCTCCAGCCGATCGAGTACCCCTCAGGCCGACAGATTTCCCGTTCAGGTCGACCGAGAACACCCTCATGCCGATCAAGGGCTCCCTGAGACCGACAAGAGGACCTTCATGCTGACCGAAGGCCCCTCAAGCCGAATGAGGGCCGTCAGGCAGACTGATGACCTTTACACCGACAGAGGGTCCTTTCAGGCCGACAGAGGGCCTCCTCAGGCCGACAGAGGGCCTCCTCAGGGCGAACAAGGCCCCTCAGGCCTTCCAAGGGCCCGCAGGCAGGCCGAGAGGCTCTCCAAGCCGACCCAATTCCCCTGCGGCCGAATAAGGGTCCCTCAGGCCGTCCAAGGGCCCCCTCAGGAAGACCGAGAGGCCCTTCCAGCCGACTGAGTTCCCTTTAGACCGAACAAGGCCCCTAAGGCTTACCGAGGGGCCCTCACGTCGACCTCGGTTGCCCTCCAGGAGAGGGATAACCGAGGACAACCGAGGATAACAAATTGTATGGGTTATTTTCCACATAGAATTCGATAGTGATAGTCATTTTACCACCTGACGTCATTTACGTGAAGTTAGTGTCAAGTTCAGGTCAAGTTCAGGTCACTGAAGGTCACAATTTGAAATTGATAAATATAAATTAAAAATGCATGTTTCTAGATCAGTTTTGTCTCAGAATTACATTGCTGGGCTTTATTTGTCAGTATCTGGTCAACAAAAGCCAAAAACGCAATGTCAAAATATGACGTCATGAGTTACCCATACTTTATATGCCATAAGTCACAGTCAAAAATAGTTATATCATTTTCAAATTTGGTATGGTAGTCTCCCATATGTGGTTCTCTGACATATATTCCTTTTTTATATCTTTGAAAATGTTGATTTTGTGCGCATTTTTAGTTTACTTTTTTTATTTTGGGGGTCACAAACTCAAAATTTCCCAAATTCGAGATTGCCATGTTGTAGCCCTTGCTATTTTTCTATCTTTTGACTTTTTTGGATAACATGTTTCTTAAAATATGGCATTTGTACGGTCTGTTAAATTTTAGCTGATTTGTGTGTAAAACTCGTGTGCAGTGACGTCACTAAATTTGCTATAAATCGATTTTTGTACGACGAAATTGCTTTATTTTTACCCAGATGACGTAAAATGGATGTAAAAGAAGGTACCTTAAGTTTCACGTTGATCGCGCCATTGGTTTTGTAAATATTACGAAAATTCATCATGGGAGGGGTGGGGGCGTTAAACACCCCTCCCTAGTCAATGGCGGGATAACGTGTGTGAATACGTCAATAAAGGCCGATCTTTGATGCGAGTGCGCGGGTAGAAGATCTTAATGAAATGAGCTGATTTTGTTTTGCATTTCCGATCAGTTTTGTCTCAGAAATACAGTACTGGGCTTTATTTGTCAGTATCTGGTCAATAAAAGCAAAAAAACGCAATTTCAAAATATGACGTCATGAGTTACCCATACTTTATATGCCATAAGTGAGTCAAAAATAGTGATATCATTTTAAAATTTGGTATGGTAGTTGCCCATATGTGGTTCTCTGACATATATTCCGGTTTTTGAATATCATTGAAAATGTTGATTTTGTGGGGATTTTTTTTAAAAAAACTTTTGTTTGGGGGAAGGGGGGGGGGGGTTAAAAACCAAAATTTTCTAAAATTTGAGATTACTTTGTTGTAGCCCTTGCTATTGGCTATCTTTTGACTTTTTTGGATTGCTTTTTTCTTAAAATATGGCATTTGTACGGTCTGTTAAAGTTTAGCTGATTTGTGTGTAAAACTCGTGTGTAGTGACGCCACTAAATTCGCTATAACTCGAATTTTGTTGGACAAAATTGCTTTATTTTTTCACAGAGGATGTAAAATAGATGTACAAAAAGGTGCCTGAAGTTTCACGTTGATCGCCCTGCCATTGGTTTTTGAGCTATTACGAAAATTAATCAGGGGGTGGCGTTAAACACCCTTCCCTAGTCAATGGCGGGATAACGCGTGTGAATACGTCAATAAAGGCCAATCTTTGATGCGAGTGCGTGGGTAGAAGATCTTAATGAAATGAGCTGATTTTTTTTGCATTTCCGATATTTAGACATAAATATCCATATGAGACCTGACAGCAGATGACCGGAGAAAAAGTTGCATTTGTACCACCCCTAGTGACGGGCTAGTGTACTGTGTAGTGAATTCCCAAGATCAAAGGCGATCAGTTTCATTGATGTTTTCCATTACAAACTTGCGTAGTCATATGACGTAAAAGAACGCTTAGTTTATCCGGTGCCCCTCCCGATGTTGATGTGATAGTCGGACAGGACATCAGCTATCTCTCATGGTCGCCGTTTAACTCCATTTACATTAGGGTCATACTTTGATTGCTACTTCTAATCAGGTTTTAACATTTAGTTTGATATTTTTTCGAAGTCTGCGATCGAAATGGTGTAATCTATAATCTACATATTCGGTTGCGTATATATATATTGCGTAAACATACTCAGACAATATAACAGCTGCACAGAACGCACCCATTTCTTACGTGTTCCTTTTACTTTACGCTTCAAAACGGAAACCTGTCTGTTTAAAATGGCATACAGAGCAGCTAAACAGCACGAATCAGCCCACCGTCGGATTTCCGGCACGCGCTGCGCGGAGGTGCTGTGTACTGCGTAGGCTGATTCGTGCTGTTTAGCTGCTCTGCATGCCATCTTAAACAGACAGGTTTCCGTTTCGAAGCGTAAAGTAAAAGGAACACGTAAGCAATAGGTGCGTTCTGTGCAGCTGTTATATTGTCTGAGTATGTTTTAGCCGAGGGCTGCATCAAAGATGTCTTAGCGTGATTTTCCAATCCTTTCGAGCCGTGCCCTAAAAGAGCTGCTGCCATTCCCGACGACGTATCTGTGTGAAGCCGGCTTTTCGACCATGGTGGCCATCAAAACAAGGTCGAGGAACCGTCTGAACCTAGAAAACGATTTTCGGTGCGCCTTGCGGCAACGAAGCCCAGAATTGAGAAATTGGTGAAGAAAAGGGAATAAATACATGTGCGCTCTCAGTCTTTTTGTATTGCGAGTTGCGGCGCTCCGATGGAAGTGTGTAAACAGGTGCAACCAACACATTGGGAAACAATTAACTCTATTTTTGATAAATCGGTATAAATTTTGAAGGGTGGGGTAATGGCCTCCTCTGACTGATGAAAAGGGGTAATTGTGTCGGGAGGGCTGGGACCACTGATTTAGACAGTCACTCGTCTGCCTCCCGGGGATGGTTTGGGTAACTAAAATATCCGAGATCAAACATTTTTCCGTTATAAAAATATAATAATAATATAATAATAATGAGCCTTTGGGCCCCAGGTTCCTCCATTTCTATTTTGGCGCTATGCCTATGGTTCGCAATTTGGGAAGGGCCACTTTCCGAAAGTTAGGGGGGGGGGGGGCGGAGGCATTCTGAAGTCGATTCTTTTCAATCAACGCCCTATGGCCTAAAAGGCATAATGTTAAAATCTGACAATGTCCCCCCCCCCCCCCCCCAACAATCTGACCCTCCCCCGCCTCCGACGGCCATGCAATTTGGCATGGTTTTGTATTACAAAAATTGATAGATTATGCTCTCATAACCCATTCCGCTCAACCATTTTCCCTAAAACCTCCCCTATTTCCACCCATCCCCACCCTGTTCCCATTTCCCGAATGGGACTTCACACTCTGTGATGGACTCTTCTGGAGCCATATTTATTGCATGCCAGGTACAATCATTGACACATAATTTTTGCAGCATAATATCATAAATATTGTCTTTAAAGCGGCTTTTACATTCTTCTGCGCTAGTTTATTCCCTTGGGAATTACTATAATTCACCGATTAAGCATAAACCCCATGGTGCCTTTTTAGGGCTGTAGACAACCATCCTATATTATAGCCTCACCGTTAACATACTCCCCCGCACGAGCAAGTTCATCAGGTACATAACTTGCTCTGCATCGTCGGCATCCTCCGCCCCCTTAAATCGTCACAACTCACCTGCAGTCTTACTAAACCTGTGAAACATTTAACTTTATGATAATAATCAACGCCCAGCTGACATTTTACTGCATGATCATGCTCCATGCCCCTTCCGTGAGATTTGTGAGGTGCTCATCATCATCAGTTAGTGTCGGTGAGTTGGAGCTCGGCGGGGCAGGGTGCCCGCAGGCAGCCTGCCAGCGGGCACGGTCCGCTTTATGACGGTGTTGCGCTGTACCGTCACTTTATGACGGTGTTGCGCTGTACCGTCACTCATATAAGTCTCATACCGTACCGTCACTCATATAAGTATCATGGCATCCAAATGGATATGCACTGCAGGATCTGATTCAGTATAAAAGGAGTGTTTATATCAGTTGCCTGTGACACTTACCAAGAGCATAAAATGCCAGGAGGCACGGTCTTAGCGATAGTGCGAATTTAACTAGCTTTGATTGCATTGGGGAGGATGTGTGTGTGTGTGTGTGTGTGTGTGTGTGTGTGTGTGTGTGTGTGTGTGTGTGTGTGTGTGTGTGTGTGTGTGTGTGTGTGTGTGCGTGTGCGTGTGCGTGTGCGTGTGCGTGTGCGTGTGCGTGTGCGTGTGCGTGTGCGTGTGCGTGTGCGTGTGCGTGTGCGTGTGCGTGTGCGTGTGCGTGTGCGTGTGCGTGTGCGTGTGCGTGTGCGTGTGCGTGTGCGTGTGCGTGTGCGTGTGCGTGTGCGTGCGCGTGCGCGGGCGCGGGCGCGGGCGTGCGTGCGTGCGTGCGTGCGTGCGTGCGTGCGTGCGTGCGTGCGTGCGTGCGTGCGTGCGTGCGTGCGTGTGTGTGTGTGTGTGTGTGTGTGTGTGTGTGTGTGTGGGGGGGGGGGGGGGGGGTGGAGCACTATGGTAGATGCAATAAAACTGTTTACAAAAGATCCTCGTGAGAAAACTGCAAACCAATGCACATCATAGGTACCTGCACTTGGATTTAACGGATCTGCATATACTATACATACAATGTTTGTAGTTGTATTCCTACTAATGTTTGTGATGCTTCCAATAGACATTCGTTCTCGTAATGATGCATAAGAAGAACCCACATATTATAACGAACGAATCCTTCAAAACAGTGTACACGTGCCATGTGACCATGTTCACTTTCTCAATCGTGGCTCGCCTTTGTTCCTCGTCATCCATCATTTACAGCATCCGGTGGCGGGTTTAAATGCCGCTGGACCACGCTGAGAGGCCAGCGTGGCGGGGGTAATAGAGGCCATTGTCCCGGCGCGATGTTAAGGTGTGATGAAGGGGCTGTGATGGAGGGGCTGTGATGGAGGGCTGTGATGCAGGGGCTGTGATGGAGGTGCTGTGATGGAGGCTGTGATGCAGGGGCTGTGATGAAGGGGCTGTGATGGCGGGGCTGTGATGGAGGGGCTGTGATGTAGGGGCTGTGATGGAGGTGCTGTGATGGAGGCTGTGATGGAGGCTGTGATGGAGGCTGTGATGGAGGCTGTGATGAAGGGGCTGTGATGGAGGGGCTGTGATGGCGGGGCTGTGATGGCGGGGCTGTGATGTAGGGGCTGTGATGGAGGGGCTGTGATGGAGGGGCTGTGATGGAGGTTGTGATGTAGGGGCTGTGATGGAGGGGCTATGATGGCGGGGCTGTGATAGAGGGGCTGTGATGGAGGCTGTGATGGAGGGGCTGTGATAGAGGGGATGTGATGGAGGCTGTGATGGAGGGGCTGTGATGGAGGGACTGTGATGGAGGGGCTGTGATGGAGGGGCTGTGATGGAGGCTGTGATGGAAGCTGTGATGAAGGGGCTGTGATGGAGGGGCTGTGATGGAGGGGCTGTGATATAGGGGATGTGATGGAGGCTGTGATGTAGGGGCTGTGATGTAGGGGCTGTGATGTAGGGGCTGTGATGTAGGGGCTGTGATGTAGGGGCTGTGATGTAGGGGCTGTGATGTAGGGGCTGTGATGGCGGGGCTGTGATGGAGGCTGTGATGGAGGGGCTGTGATGGAGGGGCTGTGATGGAGGCTGTGATGGAGGGGCTGTGATGGCGGGGTTGTGATGTAGGGGCTGTGATGGAGGGGCTGTGATGGAGGGGCTGTGATGGAGGCTGTGATGTAGGGGCAGTGATGGAGGGGCTGTGATGGCGGGGCTGTGATGGAGGGGCTGTGATGGAGGGGCTGTGATGGAGGCTGTGATGGAGGGGCTGTGATGGAGGCTGTGATGTAGGGGCTGTGATGGAGGGGCTGTGATGGAGGCTGTGATGTAGGGTCTGTGATGGAGGGGCTGTGATGGAAGATGTGATGTAGGGACTGTGATGGAGGAGCTGTGATGGCGGGGCTGTGATGGAGGGGCTGTGATGGAGGGGCTGTGATGGAGGCTGTGATGGAGGGGCTGTGATGGAGGCTGTGATGTAGGGGCTGTGATGAAGGGGCTGTGATGCAGGGGCTGTGATGAAGGGGCTGTGATGGAGGGGCTGCGATGGAGGGGTTGTGATGGAGGCTGTGATGAAGGGGCTGTGATGGAGGGACTGTGATGGAGGCTGTGATGAAGGGGCTGTGATGGAGGCTGTGATGAATGGGCTGTGATGGAGGGGCTGTGATGGAGGGGCTGTGATGGAGGGGATGTGATGGAGGCTGTGATGGAGGGACTGTGATGGAGGCTGTGATGGAGGGACTGTGATGGAGGCTGTGATGAAGGGGCTGTGATGTAGGGGCTGTGACGGAGGGGCTGTGATGGAGGAGCTGTGATGAAGGGGCTGTGATGGAGGGGCTGTGATGGAGGGACTGTGATGGAGGGACTGTGATGGAGGCTGTGATGGAGGGGCTGTGATGGTGGCTGTGATGGAGGGGTTGTGATGGAGAGGCTGTGGTGGAGGGGCTGTGATGGAGGCTGTGATGGACGGTCACAGGTGGCTGGCGCGGCAGGCGGGAGGCGGATAATTGCAGCCAACTTCTCCTGAGGGCCGGACAAACTGGACACTGATTGTGGTAGTCCGCCCGGGAGTAGAGACGGAGAGGAAAAGGGGAAGAAAGGCGAGGTACAGGGAGATTGTGAACAAGTGCAATCTGGGAATATCCAATGGTAATGCGCTTACAATACTTTTTACGGTAGACCGCAGAGAGCTAAGCGACCAACAACGCGGACAACAAGCCTGCAACAAGCATGCAACAGGCATGCAACAAGCCTGCAACAAGCATGCAACAAGCATGCAACAAGACTGCAACAGGCCTGCAACATGCCTGCAACAAGCCTGCAACAAGCCTGCAACAAGACTGCAACAAGACTGCAACGCGCAAGAGTACTGCAAAATGCGGAGCTTACCAGATTATTGTTATACACGTCACATTACCAGCCTCACTCATCATAGTACCAATATATTACCACACGCGTCACATTACCATCCTCACTCATCATAGTACCAATATATTACCACACACGTCACATTACCAGCCTCACTCATCATAGTACCAATATATTACCACACACGCTACATTACCAGCCTCACTCATCACATTACCAGTATATTTCCACACTCATCACATTATCAGTATATTACCACACACGTCACATTACCAGCCTCACTCATCATAGTACCAATATATTACCACACACGTCACATTACCAGCCTCACTCATCATAGTACCAATATATTACCACACACGTCACATTACCAGCCTCACTCATCATAGTACCAATATATTACCACACACGTCACACTACCGGCCTCACTCATCATATTACCAATATATTACCACACACGCTACATTACCAGCCTCACTCATCACATTACCAGTATATTTCCACACTCATCACATTATCAGTATATTACCACACACGTCACATTACCAGTCTCACTCATCACATTACCAGTATATTACCACACACGTCACATTACCAGCCTCACTCATCACATTACCAGTATATTACCACACACGTCACATTACCAGCCTCACTCATCATATTACCAATATATAACCACACACGTCACATTACCAGCCTCACTCATCACATTACCAGTATATTACCACACACGCCACATTACCAGCCTCACTCATCATATTACCAATATATTACCACACACGTCACATTACCAGCCTCACTCATCATATTACCAATATATTACCACACACGTCACATTACCAGCCTCACTCATCATATTACCAATATATTACCACACACGTCACACTACCACCTCACTCATCATATTACCAATATATTACCACACACGTCACATTACCATCCTCACTCATCACATTACCAGTATATTACCACACTCATCACATTACCAGTATATTACCACACACGCCGCAATACCAGCCTACCACATTCACCCTATACACCGCAATCAACAACCTATATTATATTCGGTCCCTGGCAACGGACATCACATCTCGCTACTTTGTACCTCACGCGGCCTTCTGCGCCATTACAATTCCAACCCTTTCGCAGTGATTGATTCGCACCGTCCGTCAAACAGCACTGGCCGTGAAGAGCTGATCATTAACGACAGCGCATCTCCACCGGAGCCGTGGAGCACATTCACACGCACAGGGCCGCCCTGACTGGCCGACAATGTGTGAGCGATAGCAGTGATATTTCTCTGCCGAACACCGGCTCTGTGCCGACTGCAGTATCTCCATTTCGTCACAGGCTCACTGTCGGAGAGCAGCTGGCAGAGGAGGTATGACGTATGTGTCAGGTATCGAGGTCTGCAGACAAGTTTGAATCGCATTAATCGTGTAGTTCTGACGGTGCGCCGTCTCGAAAATTCAGCTACAGTTTCATTATTCAATTCTATTCAGCTATTCAGTATTCAATTCTACAGAGCTACTGTAAAATTGATTACGTTCCTAGCACGAGCTGGGGGAAAAGACTGTCTTCACCGTCTACACTATACATTCATTGTAGGTATCGCGTGGCCATTGTTTGTCTTTCACTTTGTTATACCTATACATGTTAGATACAGATACAGATAATGTATTCGGATCCTCCATTAAATGGTTTTTATGGCATCCACGTCGTTATATAATAGCACATGTATGTGAAAGGCTATAGTATAAAACACGCACAATAAAACACAATGGTGGCAACGTTAAAAGAGTGGCAGCATGCGCAATCACAGGACGGTCAATACTGCTACAGAGAGGCACATGCAGCTATTGTCCAACCTTTGGCAATAGGCCGTTCCATGTGCGCGCGGCTCGGCACAGGAAGCTGCGCCTGGCGAACTCCGTCCGCACACGGGGCAGCTCAAGCTGGCCGCCATCAGTGGCGCGCGTGCGGCGGTCGGACACGTCGGCGCGCCGCAACACTCGCTGGCGCAACAGTTCTGAGGCGCTGGGGGAAGTGATGAGGTGGCGCATTGTGGCAATGTCGCGTTCGGTGAGCATTTCCTCAACACTAGGCCACCCCAGCTCCCGTAATGACGGAGTGACATGGTGGCGCCGGCCGAGTCCGGCCACGATGCGGACACCGAAGTGAATCGCCTTTTGGACGCGCTGCCTCTGTGCTGTGGTACAGTTGCCCCACACCGTTATACAATAACGTATGGGGGGGGGGGGGGAGACGAGAGCCTCTATCAACAGCCGCTTGATGCATTTCGGCAGCTTATGTCGGATTAGTGCCAGACCCACCAGAACACAGTAGCAACGCTGAACAACAGACGCGATGTGGCTGTTCCATGTTAGGTGTGAGTCGATGACGACACCAAGCACCTTGACGCTCATTGAGGACGAAATTTCGTCATTGCCGAAATGAACAGAGAAGTCGATGGTGACGTTTTGACGGCGAGATCTCAGGAGGATCATCTCCGTTTTGGTTGGATGAATCTTTAGACGGTTCTGTGTGAACCACTTCATAGCTATGACTAGAGAACTTTCAACAAGAGTTTTTAGAGCATGGGTGTTTGATGGAAAGTCTGCGTCAAGGAACTGGGCGTCGTCAGCATACATCACGATCCTCCCATATGGGAGGTGCTGCGGCAAATCGTTGGTGAAGAGCAAAAACAGTACAGGCCCTAAGATGGACCCTTGGTTAGGTATTCCTATACAGATAATCAGTAACCACTTACCATGTAACTATGGAAATAAGATGTAATAAATGTTAACATGAATCTACTGAGCTGCTTTGCCGCTTAGGACAGTGCTCGGGAAGGTAAAAAGTAAGCTACAATTTGTGAATCACACAGTCACTTTCGCCTTCAACTCCTCTATCGCCCCCATCACACATGCACCCAGTGATTGATCTACTTCTTCAACACTTCTCTCACACGTTTTCACTTCATCTTACAGAGCCAATCGCTCAAGCTCACCTCTGGGTCGGTGCCCCCGTGTCCCTGCGTTTGCTCCAGTAACTCCATCGTTTTTCTCCCCACAATACCGCCCTTACAAACCAGGGTGGCATTGCAGCGGGCGCTTAGCGGTGAGAGGAGGGGCGGGGGGGGGGGGGCTTCACTCGGCTCGTATTCAATGCTGTGAAGGTACCGGCGGCGGCGGCGGCGGCGGCGGCAGCAGCGGTGGTAACAGAGCCTGCTCACCGGCGCGTAACTTACTTAGCGGCCGCCGAACGAAGACAGCATCGCGCACCTCTCGGCACTATTCAGTTCGGGGATGAATAATTCACGGCGCCGCAGAGCGCCGCGCGCGCCGGGGACAGTCGAGCTGACGTCGCCATTTATCCCGCGCAGGAGCGCACTCAATCGTCTGAGGAGGACGGTGCCGGCGGGCCCCCTGCTCGCGCGCTGGTAGCGGCGGTCTGGCGGTGGCCCGGCGGCGGCGCGGCGTGGGAGAAGCTCCTATCAAAGACGCCCGTCCGGCCGCCACCGGGACCGCCGGGGCCGTCAGGGCCGCTGGGCGCGCGTCGCTGATGGTCGGGACGGAATGCGGTGCTGCGGGAGGTGCTCTCCGATCGCCGCCGCGCGTCATCTCAGCGTCATCAGTGGCGGAGTCGGGCCCGTCAGCGGCGTCATCAGGAGCAGCATCTGGCCAGCGCGGCGGCGGCCGCTCTCATCTCGCCGCGGCGGCGGCGGCGGCGCGCGCGCGACAAACACGGCGCATCTGGCGCGGCGGCGCGCGACAGGTGCGCCGGCCGGGACGCCGCCGCGCTGCCGCCGGCATGCCGCCCTGCCGCGGCCAGCTGACGGTGTGGTCAAATCGCGATCAGAAGCGGCAGGCTGGTCAGCAGTGGTCAGCGGTGGTCAGCGGTGGTCAGCAGTGGTCAGCAGTAGTCAGCAGTGGTCACCACCAGCGGCAGGCAGTCTAGATGTACAGCGAGTCAGCTAGACTATAGCTAGCCACAGCTCAGGGTGGTAGCTCCTATTAGTCTCGGTCTCGGGTGGTTGTGGTGGTCTCGGGTGGTAGTCTCGGTCTCGGTCTCGGGTGGTTGGCAGCGGGACTGGGCTGGGTTTTAGAAGCCATCAGCCACCGACAGCCCGTCCAGCTGGATTGTGATGTGACATGACATTGTGACGTCACAGCTGGATTGTGATGTGACATGACATTGTGACGTCACAGCTGGATTGTGATGTGACATGACATTGTGACGTCACAGCTGGATTGTGATGTGACATGACATTGTGACGTCACAGCTGGATTGTGATGTGACATGACATTGTGACGTCACAGCTGGATTGTGATGCGACATGACATTGTGACGTCACAGCTGGATTGTGATGTGACATGACATTGTGACGTCACAGCTGGATTGTGATGTGACATGACATTGTGACGTCACAGCTGGATTGTGATGTGACATGACATTGTGACGTCACAGCTGGATTGTGATGTGACATGACATTGTGACGTCACAGCTGGATTGTGATGTGACATGACATTGTGACGTCACAGCTGGATTGTGATGTGACATGACATTGTGACGTCACAGCTGGATTGTGATGTGACATGACATTGTGACGTCACAGCTGGATTGTGATGTGACATGACATTGTGACGTCACAGCTGGATTGTGATGTGACATGACATTGTGACGTCACAGCTGGATTGTGATGTGACATGACATTGTGACGTCACAGCTGGATTGTGATGCGACATGACATTGTGACGTCACAGCTGGATTGTGATGTGACATGACATTGTGACGTCACATCTGGATTGTGATGTGACATGACATTGTGACGTCACAGCTGGATTGTGATGTGACATGACATTGTGACGTCACAGCTGGATTGTGATGTGACATGACATTGTGACGTCACAGCTGGATTGTGATGTGACATGACATTGTGACGTCACAGCTGGATTGTGATGCGACATGACATTGTGACGTCACAGCTGGATTGTGATGTGACATGACATTGTGACGTCACAGCTGGATTGTGATGTGACATGACATTGTGACGTCACAGCTGGATTGTGATGTGACATGACATTGTGACGTCACAGCTGGATTGTGATGTGACATGACATTGTGACGTCACAGCTGGATTGTGATGTGACATGACATTGTGACGTCACAGCTGGATTGTGATGTGACATGACATTGTGACGTCACAGCTGGATTGTGATGTGACATGACATTGTGACGTCACAGCTGGATTGTGATGTGACATGACATTGTGACGTCACAGCTGGATTGTGATGTGACATGACATTGTGACGTCACAGCTGGATTGTGATGTGACATGACATTGTGACGTCACAGCTGGATTGTGATGCGACATGACATTGTGACGTCACAGCTGGATTGTGATGTGACATGACATTGTGACGTCACATCTGGATTGTGATGTGACATGACATTGTGACGTCACAGCTGGATTGTGATGTGACATGACATTGTGACGTCACAGCTGGATTGTGATGTGACATGACATTGTGACGTCACAGCTGGATTGTGATGTGACATGACATTGTGACGTCACAGCTGGATTGTGATGTGACATGACATTGTGACGTCACAGCTGGATTGTGATGTGACATGACATTGTGACGTCACAGCTGGATTGTGATGTGACATGACATTGTGACGTCACAGCTGGATTGTGATGTGACATGACATTGTGACGTCACAGCTGGATTGTGATGTGACATGACATTGTGACGTCACAGCTGGATTGTGACAGCTGGATTGTGATGACGTCCCAGCCCGCTGGATTGTGATGGCATGCAGAGACAAAAAGCTGCCCCGCCGTGGTGTCACGTGGTGTCGGTGTGGCTGTGGAGTGTGGACAGGAGTGGGGCTGGCCGAGCCGAGCTGCTGTGTATCGGCGGACCAAAGAACGGCAAACACCACCAGCCAAAAACGGACGCTTCTCTCGCGTCTCGTGTGAGAAAAGCGGCCCACCCGCCAACACCTGTTTTTATCCGAAGCAATGGTGCGCGTCGACTGCAGAATGGCAGTTGTGGTGTGTCTGCAGGAAATATATAGTGTCAACTGGTCCCATCATGGTCTGACCTGGTGACAAATATGGCACAAACTGTGGTGAATGAGTCTCTGGAATGTATTTGCTGTTTTGCGTTACTTTGGGTTGCTCAGATTTATGACTGATTTAGGATTATGTATTAAACTATGAATCAGTAGTGTATCAGTAGCGGATCCAGGGGGGGGCGTAGGGGCTGAAGCCCCCTGCCTTAGAAAACGGCGCCATTTTTGTATAGGATTTGCCGGCGCCGAAGGCGCCGTAGCGTTTTCGGGAGGCCGCCAGGGCGCCCTTGCGTCTACCAACAGCATCGTAGCACTCTTGGAAGGCACCCTGACACCCTCAGAAGACATCTTGCCGCCCTCACAACGCATTATGCCGCCCTCGGAAGGTACATCGCCGCCCTCGTAAGGCATTATGCCGCCCTCGGAAGGCACCATGCCGTCCCCGTCACCGAGGAAATATGCCGCCCTCAGGCCTGAAGCCCCCTGCCTTAGAAAATCCTGGATCCGCCCCTGTAGTGTATTACCTGATTATGTCTCGTATGGCAGCTGCTTTTTAGTGACGATAATAATAATCTGCTTAGAGCTAAGGTTTTCCCAAACAAATGATTTAATAAGCATGCCTGGAGGAAATGTGGCTTGAATACAAACTGCCTTTCTCCATATGTCCTTTTGATCTTAATAGTTAATACTAATTGTTAAATACTGTCTCGCCTGGACAGCAACAGCCTTATTTGGAGGTAGACGGGATCGTTTAATAACTTGACTGTCCTTATCATGCTGTCAGATTTTACATTTTAACTGCTTAAACTTGCAAAAATGGTATGATCTGTTTTAGAATGACCCCGTGGATTCCTAAATGCACGCACCAAGTAACATAACACTAACCGTTTGTCAAAATCACCTCACATTTACATACATAAATAGCAGTCGTTGGCGAATAATTCTTGTATAGTGTATAATCATACGACTAAATATCGTATTATGCAAATCAGCTACGCAAATTTGACGAAGGCAATTATGAACGAGCCGCACGATACACACCTGGGTACTTTAACGTCCCACGCGGCTATTGCCATTCCTTTTGCCCGATTTCCACTGTATTTTCCCAAAATATCATATCTATTCTCACCCTGTTTTTGCTTAGTATCTGTATTTGCCAGCTTCACGCATGCGCTATCGTATTCTGTGGATAATACCTGTTGCGATGTAACCAAGGTTATGGAGTCGATCGTTTTTAAGGTGACTTCAACTCCGATTCCGACTACAAAATAAACTCCGACCTTTAATCAGTTGAGTTGAAGTCATTGCCAGCAAGAAAAAGAAGAATCCACCCGCAGTAAGTTTTTATACTGCAAGCCTTCGGCTAATTTAATTGAAAATACTAGTTATTTATTTTTCTGCATTATCTTATGCAGCATGTATGGTATTCAATTGATAGAGTATCAATTTAAAAGTGAAGTAACAAATTTTATATTTCGAAAATTCAATTTTGGCAGAAAAAGAGCAGGTACATAGGTTTATTTCTTTCGGAGTTCATGATCGGTGTTTCCCTCCACTATTGGGACCGCGACATATCTGGCGCTTTTGTTTTAATTTTGTTGAACGTTGAAAAGTGACAATAATTTAGATCGTTTCTACGAAATACCAAGTCTATGAGCGACCAAAGTGAAGATCATTTTTCGTAAGCTTAAAATTGAGTGATGAAATGATGTTTAAGCTCAATTAAACCAATGTTAGCAAATCATTGATGTCCACATTTTTGTGTTGTTATATTCAAATTCTGCAAACGAACTGCATGCATCAGGCAAGGGGGCGTTACAAAATAGATTGTTTCTACGAAATACCAAGGGTGCCTATGGGCGACCAAAGTGAAGAGCAATTTGGGAACACTTCTTATGAATTGAAAAATGACGTTTGAGCTAAACAAAAGCCATAGTAACGCTAGAAAGGGCATACTCCAGAGTTATTGGGCAACTATATTAAAATATACATCAAGAACGAGCAGGATTTAAAACGATTTAAGTACCCAAAAATGTGCCAAGTAGGGGAAATTGGTCAAATACGCCATTAAGCGCGACTTAATTACGTCCAAATGAATGTAAGATCACTGCATTTTGTATCATAAATACTGTGATTTGTTAGCTATTATTTACGAGCAAGAACGGCTACATGGAAGCAGCAGTTTGCTATAAAAAAAATCCAAACCCTTGCCAAAGGGTGTTTTGCCCCATGTCCGGGTTAAACGCCCCCACCCATGCACAAAACTGTGTAAATTATCGAGTGTTTTGCTTTTATTAAAGGAAGTGTGTCTACTCACATCGCTTATTTGGGGTTGTTGACACTGGTTTATAGAGCATGATTTTCTGAATCGAACAATGCCTTCAATTTTTCCAGATTCACACTAGTTGCTGAGATATTCCAAAGACCCCAGGAACTGGCTGGTATCAAAAGTTATCGGGTAGACCCCAGAGGGCTTACCACTAATAGAAGCATTGCTAATATCGAAATATCGATACAAATTTGCTAGCATATCGTTAGCGCCGGCCAATAGCATTTCGACAAAACAGCTCGTGAGCGCTGATAGCAGCTGCCGAACAGAGCCTCGACGGCCATCTGCTTTTCGACGGTTTATTAACATTGTTCGTATGGATTGTTTATTGTCTTAGTTGCGCCGTTTTACATAGCATCTTCTTCCCTCTGATTATAGTGGCGATCGTTTTTTCGATATCGAAGCAAAAAGGAATATAAGTGAAAATTCATCTAAAGTGGCTCCAGATGTCAATTTTATCGTTTCCAACAATCAAACCAATAGCTTCTTACCGTAATACAAATATTTTTGACATTCCAAAACAGTAGGCACACCAAAATTCTTCCACTAGATCCATCCCGCCCGTATCGCTTCACTTAAGTTCCTACATAGGTCACACTCATAGCCAGAGAATCTACCAGAAACGGGGGCAGGCGGTATTCTCCAACTAAACACCAGAGGGCCCTGCAAAAAGATGCATTCAAAAAACATAAGTTTGCATTTTGCAAAATATTCTATATCAGCCGTCACAAGGGCCCCTGTAACCTGTTATTATGTGAAGGGCTCTAAGACCGGCGTATGGCCCTGGACCCTCTCCGGACTGACAAGGACAAATGCCCAATGAGATACACGGTGAGAGGGGTAAAACGCCCGGGGGCTTTTTACCCTTGCCGCTATTTATATGGTTTTGTACCGGGGGCGTTTTACCTCTGGTGGTCCGGGCGTCTAGCTAGCCCAACGCCTCACTATCAAATTTGTTGCACATAGCGACGATATGCGCCATTGCTACCGCAACATTTTGGAACCACGAGAAAGCCAATACAGCCTAGAGTGATCGGTGATTCCTATATAACCGTATTGACTTAAATATATAAGGCACTGACATCTTATGCATTAATCGCAAAAAAACGAGACCAAAAACGAAGGAGAGGGACTCACTCCTGACTCCGATGTCCATTGACGAATTATCTCGGAAGAAGCGACCAAAGTCGACAATCATTTGATGGTTGTAAGGGGGCCATCCCAAGGATCCTTCGAGGAAGGCAAATGTGAACTCTAGGTTGGGGCGTTTAACACAAGGGGACGTGGCACGCTTAAGCGTTTTCAAATTGAAATAATTTCGGTTAGAGACATTTAAATGCTTAATGTGAGTAGATTTATGACATTAAAAGAACACATATGTGAGTAGATTTACATATAAGTTTGTCTCCTCTCCCAATTTCAAGTGCTAACTCCATTTTTGTGTGGCAAAAGGTCTTAATTTCCCATAAAAAATATGAGAAAGTCCAAAAATAAATCAATCACGTCGTGCGGCAACATTACCACTAAAATGGATGTAGAGCAATAATTTTAGTGTTGCCCATTATTAATAAATTGGACGTTTAATTCGCTCGCGGATGCTGGAAGTCGTTCTTAAACCGGATTTTCCGTTACTAATTAACTTCTTATCGTCGTCGGCAAAATCCTTGGCATTTTGTATCTGCAACCGACGACACACCCTAATGAGTTCCGACGACACACCCTAATGAGTTCCGACGACACACCCTAATGAGTTCCGACGACACACCCTAATGAGTTCCGACGACACACCCTAATGAGTTGGCATTCGCCTGTGATGGTACACCTTATGGATGTACATCATGGCGTAGGAAGGAAATTGCAAGCAAATACAAAAATCGAAAGCGTATAACTGTTTCTAGTCACCACCATCGGCGTTCAACTAAAAATGCACCTGAACGTTACTCAAATGTTGCCTGCATCTGTCAACCGGAGTCGAAGTCGGCGAAATCTTATGACTTCGACTCCGACTCCGACCCCGGCCAAAGTAACCGACTCCGACCGACTCCGACTCCGACCCCGGCCAAAGTAACCGACTCCGACCGACTCCGACTCCGACCCCGGCCAAAGTAACCGACTCCGACCGACTCCGACTCCGATCCCGGCCAAAGTAACCGACTCCGACCGACTCCGACTCCGACCCCGGCCAAAGTAACCGACTCCGACTGACTCCGACTCCGACCCCGGCCAAAGTAACCGACTCCGACCGACTCCGACTCCGATCCCGGCCAAAGTAACCGACTCCGACCGACTCCGACTCCGACCCCGGCCAAAGTAACCGACTCCGACCGACTCCGACTCCGACCCCGGCCAAAGTAACCGACTCCGACCGACTCCGACTCCGACCCCGGCCAAAGTAACCGACTCCGACCGACTCCGACTCCGACCCCGGCCAAAGTAACCGACTCCGACCGACTCCGACTCCGACCCCGGCCAAAGTAACCGACTCCGACCGACTCCGACTCCGACCCCGGCCAAAGTAACCGACTCCGACCGACTCCGACTCCGACCCCGGCCAAAGTAACCGACTCCGACCGACTCCGACCCCGGCCAAAGTAACCGACTCCGACCGACTCCGACTCCGACCCCGGCCAAAGTAACCGACTCCGACCGACTCCGACTCCGACCCCGGCCAAAGTAACCGACTCCGAACGACTCCGACTCCGACCCCGGCCAAAGTAACCGACTCCGACCGACTCCGACTCCGACCCCGGCCAAAGTAACCGACTCCGACCGACTCCGACTTCGACCCCGGCCAAAGTAACCGACTCCGACCGACTCCGACTCCGACCCCGGCCAAAGTAACCGACTCCGACCGACTCCGACTCCGACCCCGGCCAAAGTAACCGACTCCGACAGACTCCGACTCCGCAGCCCTGGGCGTAACAGTCTAAGACGAGCTAAAAAACGAAGGCTTTGCTTATTTACCATTTCCCGTCCTTAATATCTCTCTATCGGATTTCATTTTGTGGTTTAAACATTTTGCAGCGATTATGTGACATTCTGTTTTGATTGCAGACGACTGTATTTCTATCGGCCTTACTCCCGATTGCTAAATGTTCGATGAGAGAAAACGACATTTTGTCAAACGCGTATCCGGCCGCAGGAATGTAATAATCGGTGACATCCTCCTATTCACATGGAGAAAGACGCACTGCAGATACAATGAAACATATATAAATACATTCAGACGGAGTAAAATACCAGTAAGGCGCCGTAGTTGGCGATGAACGAGCGAGCGCACCCGTCACAATCGGCTCAGCCGTTCTTGAGATAGAGAATAGGAGTGTGCACTTGCGCACGTGCAGAGGTACCCCCACCCCTGACTTGTGGGAAGGCGGCGGTTGAGGGGTCCCTACTCACACACCAAATTTGCACACAATCAGCCCAGCTGTTGCAGAGATTTTGCGAGGAAACACCTTTCAACACCCCTCACGCGGCACGCGCCACGCGCAGTGGTAGTCACCCACGTGAGTCGGCACTGGTCTCAAACAGGATAGGGTGGATGGGCTGCTCAGCAAAGAAGTCCGCTTGTCAATCGGACGTGTGATTGCAGAGAAATGAGCTTCTCAAAAGCGTCGCCACGGGCCGGGCCGGGCCGGGTCGCTCATATTCAGATGTTTCCCCTACTCCACGGAAGGACGAGCGAGCGCTTCGGGCTCGCTCGTAACAAATACGTAGTTGTTGCAATAAGTTAGCTGAATCGGCATGCATCGCGTCAATAAATGACGCACGTGCTTCGCAAAAATATTACGACCACATATGTTTGTATGCGCCCATGTTCCTAACATTGTCTGGAATGTCAGCTTTCCTGCTCCTTGTTTACGGAAGTAGACACCTTTTCCTAACCCACTGATGGATAATTTGATCACGGAAAAGAACGATTTTTTTTTCTTCGGATGATGACGGAAGAACGCTAATTAAGTGACGCACGCAGTTCGGAAATACCCCAATTGAGTCCTACAGACCTTTATCGACTTACGTCCAGCATAATATGGAACCGTCTGTAAGAGGAGCATGAGTTTGTCCAGATGTAAACCGAACTGTATAATACAGATGAAATCATATTCGGGAATACCGCACCGCCACATCCCAAGCGGAACTGCCGTGGAATGCTGATTATTTGTGTTGGAATGGCTGAAAGGACCCCCGTACCATAATTTTATCACTCGGATTTATATATTCTTATTTAAACTAGTTTGTTTAGTTTTGCTAAAATAACTTTGCCGAACAATCGCCTTTTCGGTTTCTTAGACTTCCTAGTAATTATGCCAATTCCAAAAGCTCTGAAGCGCGGGACCAACAGTATGTAATGAAATGAAATCTTGATCTGCACCGAAACATAAAATAGCAGACTACTTAATCAAATAACACATACACGAGCAGACCCGTCCCTGGTCCTCAGCTGCCGATATCGGCGGCACGCCAGAGGTCCTGGGGTCATCACCGGGCCAAAATTCCGCCCCGAGGCGACTCCCACCCTCCACGGTGGCGGTCAGAGCGGGGCCACCCCGGTGGTCCCCCCCCCCCCGCCGTCACCGTGGGACCAGAGACGTGGCTTCCCTCCACGGTGGCGGTCAGAGCGGGGCCACCCTGGTGGTCCCCCCCCGCCGTCACCGTGGGACCAGAGACGTGGCTTCCCTCCACGGTGGCGGTCAGAGCGGGGCCACCCTGGTGGTCCCCCCGCGCCGTCACCGTGGGACCAGAGACGTGGCTTCCCTCCACGGTGGCGGTCAGAGCGGGGCCACCCTGGTGGTCCCCCCCCGTCACCGTGGGACCAGAGACGTGGCTTCCCTCCACGGTGGCGGTCAGAGCGGGGCCACCCCGGTGGTCCCCCCCCCCCCCGCCGTCACCGTGGGGACCAGAGACGTGGCTTCCCTCCACGGTGGCGGTCAGAGCGGGGCCACCCCGGTGGTCCCCCCGCGCCGTCACCGTGGGGACCAGAGACGTGGCTTCCCTCCACGGTGGCGGTCAGAGCGGGGCCACCCTGGTGGTCCCCCCGCCGTCACCGTGGGACCAGAGACGTGGCTTCCCTCCACGGTGGCGGTCAGAGCGGGGCCACCCCGGTGGTCCCCCCGCCGTCACCGTGGGACCAGAGACGTGGCTTCCCTCCACGGTGGCGGTCAGAGCGGGGCCACCCTGGTGGTCCCCCGCGCCGTCACCGTGGGACCAGAGACGTGGCTTCCCTCCACGGTGGCGGTCAGAGCGGGGCCGCCCCGGTGCCCCCCCCCCCCCCGTCGTCACCGTGGGACCAGAGACGTGGCTTCCCTCCACGGTGGCGGTCAGAGCGGGGCCACCCCGGTGGTCCCCCCCCCCCGCCGTCACCGTGGGGACCAGAGACGTGGCTTCCCTCCACGGTGGCGGTCAGAGCGGGGCCACCCCGGTGGTCCCCCCGCGCCGTCACCGTGGGGACCAGAGACGTGGCTTCCCTCCACGGTGGCGGTCAGAGCGGGGCCACCCTGGTGGTCCCCCCGCCGTCACCGTGGGACCAGAGACGTGGCTTCCCTCCACGGTGGCGGTCAGAGCGGGGCCACCCCGGTGGTCCCCCCTCCCGTCGTCACCGTGGGACCAGAGACGTGGCTTCCCTCCACGGTGGCGGTCAGAGCGGGGCCACCCTGGTGGTCCCCCGCGCCGTCACCGTGGGACCAGAGACGTGGCTTCCCTCCACGGTGGCGGTCAGAGCGGGGCCGCCCCGGTGGCCCCCCCCCCCGTCGTCACCGTGGGACCAGAGACGTGGCTTCCCTCCACGGTGGCGGTCAGAGCGGGGCCACCCCGGTGGTCCCCCCTCCCGTCGTCACCGTGGGACCAGAGACGTGGCTTCCCTCCACGGTGGCGGTCAGAGCGGGGCCACCCCGGTGGTCCCCCCTCCCGCCGTCACCGTGGGACCAGAGACGTGGCTTCCCTCCACGGTGGCGGTCAGAGCGGGGCCACCCTGGTGGTCCCCCCCGTCGTCACCGTGGGACCAGAGACGTGGCTTCCCTCCACGGTGGCGGTCAGAGCGGGGCCACCCTGGTGGTCCCCCGCGCCGTCACCGTGGGGACCAGAGACGTGGCTTCCCTCCACGGTGGCGGTCAGAGCGGGGCCACCCTGGTGGTCCCCCCGCCGTCACCGTGGGACCAGAGACGTGGCTTCCCTCCACGGTGGCGGTCAGAGCGGGGCCACCCTGGTGGTCCCCCGCGCCGTCACTATGGGACCAGATACGTGGCTTCCCTCCACGGTGGCGGTCAGAGCGGGGCCGCCCCGGTGCCCCCCCCCCCCCGTCGTCACTATGGGACCAGAGACGTGGCTTCCCTCCACGGTGGCGGTCAGAGCGGGGCCACCCTGGTGGTCCCCCCGTCGTCACCGTGGGACCAGAGACGTGGCTTCCCTCCACGGTGGCGGTCAGAGCGGGGCCACCCTGGTGGTCCCCCCGCCGTCACCGTGGGACCAGAGACGTGGCTTCCCTCCACGGTGGCGGTCAGAGCGGGGCCATCCTGGTGGTCCCCCGCGCCGTCACTATGGGACCAGATACGTGGCTTCCCTCCACGGTGGCGGTCAGAGCGGGGCCGCCCGGTGCCCCCCCCCCCCCCCCGTCGTCACTATGGGACCAGAGACGTGGCTTCCCTCCACGGTGGCGGTCAGAGCGGGGCCACCCTGGTGGTCCCCCCGTCGTCACCGTGGGACCAGAGACGTGGCTTCCATCCACGGTGGCGGTCAGAGCGGGGCCACCCCGGTGGTCCCCCCCCCTCCCGCCGTCACCGTGGGACCAGAGACGTGGCTTCCCTCCACGGTGGCGGTCAGAGCGGGGCCACCCCGGTGGTCCCCCCGTCCCGTCGTCACCGTGGGACCAGAGACGTGGCTTCCC
Source organism: Chirona hameri (assembly GCA_036785665.1). Taxonomy (NCBI): domain Eukaryota; kingdom Metazoa; phylum Arthropoda; class Thecostraca; order Balanomorpha; family Balanidae; genus Chirona; species Chirona hameri. The sequence continues at coordinate 35,277 of JAXIVJ010006326.1, read as the reverse complement.
TCCACGGTGGCGGTCAGAGCGGGGCCACCCTGGTGGTCCCCCCCGCCGTCACCGTGGGACCAGAGACGTGGCTTCCCTCCACGCTGGCGGTCAGAGCGGGGCCACCCTGGTGGTCCCCCCTCCCGTCGTCACCGTGGGACCAGAGACGTGGCTTCCCTCCACGGTGGCGGTCAGAGCGGGGCCACCCTGGTGGTCCCCCCTCCCGTCGTCACCGTGGGACCAGAGACGTGGCTTCCCTCCACGGTGGCGGTCAGAGCGGGGCCACCCTGGTGGTCCCCCCCCCCCGCCGTCACCATGGGACCAGAGACGTGGCTTCCCTCCACGGTGGCGGTCAGAGCGGGGCCACCCCGGTGGTCCCCCCGCGCCGTCACCATGGGACCAGATACGTGGCTTCCCTCCACGGTGGCGGTCAGAGCGGGGCCGCCCCGGTGGTCCCCCCGCCGTCACCGTGGGACCAGAGACGTGGCTTCCCTCCACGGTGGCGGTCAGAGCGGGGCCACCCCGGTGGTCCCCCCCCCCCGCCGTCACCATGGGACCAGAGACGTGGCTTCCCTCCACGGTGGCGGTCAGAGCGGGGCCACCCTGGTGGTCCCCCCGCGTCGTCGCCGTGGGGACCAGAGACGTGGCTTCCCTCCACGGTGGCGGTCAGAGCGGGGCCGCCCTGGTGGTCCCCCCGCGTCGTCACCGTGGGACCAGAGACGTGGCTTCCCTCCACGGTGGCGGTCAGAGCGGGGCCACCCTGGTGGTCCCCCCGCCGTCACCTTGGGACCAGAGACGTGGCTTCCCTCCACGGTGGCGGTCAGAGCGGGGCCACCCTGGTGGTCCCCCCGCGCCGTCACCATGGGACCAGAGACGTGGCTTCCCTCCACGGTGGCGGTCAGAGCGGGGCCGCCCTGGTGGTCCCCCCGCGCCGTCACCATGGGACCAGAGACGTGGCTTCCCTCCACGGTGGCGGTCAGAGCGGGGCCACCCCGGTGGTCCTCCCGCGCCGTCACCGTGGGACCAGAGACGTGGCTTCCCTCCACGGTGGCGGTCAGAGCGGGGCCACCCCGGTGGTCCCCCCGCGCCGTCACCGTGGGACCAGAGACGTGGCTTCCCTCCACGGTGGCGGTCAGAGCGGGGCCACCCCGGTGGTCCCCCCGCCGTCACCGTGGGACCAGAGACGTGGCTTCCCTCCACGGTGGCGGTCAGAGCGGGGCCACCCTGGTGGTCCCCCCCCCCCGCCGTCACCGTGGGACCAGAGACGTGGCTTCCCTCCACGGTGGCGGTCAGAGCGGGGCCACCCTGGTGGTCCTCCCCCCCCCCCCGCGCCGTCACCGTGGGGACCAGAGACGTGGCTTCCCTCCACGGTGGCGGTCAGAGCGGGGCCACCCCGGTGGTCCCCCCGCGCCGTCACCGTGGGACCAGAGACGTGGCTTCCCTCCACGGTGGCGGTCAGAGCGGGGCCACCCCGGTGGTCCCCCCGCGCCGTCACCGTGGGACCAGAGACGTGGCTTCCCTCCACGGTGGCGGTCAGAGCGGGGCCACCCCGGTGGTCCCCCCCCCCGCCGTCACCGTGGGACCAGAGACGTGGCTTCCCTCCACGGTGGCGGTCAGAGCGGGGCCACCCTGGTGGTCCCCACCCCGCCGTCACCGTGGGACCAGAGACGTGGCTTCCCTCCACGGTGGCGGTCAGAGCGGGGCCACCCCGGTGGTCCCCCCCCCCCGCCGTCACCGTGGGACCAGAGACGTGGCTTCCCTCCACGGTGGCGGTCAGAGCGGGGCCACCCTGGTGGTCCCCCCCCCCCGCCGTCACCGTGGGACCAGAGACGTGGCTTCCCTCCACGGTGGCGGTCAGAGCGGGGCCACCCTGGTGGTCCCCCCGCGCCGTCACCGTGGGACCAGAGACGTGGCTTCCCTCCACGGTGGCGGTCAGAGCAGGGCCACCCTGGTGGTCCCCCCCCCGCCGTCACCGTGGGACCAGAGACGTGGCTTCCCTCTACGGTGGCGGTCAGAGCGGGGCCACCCTGGTGGTCCCCCCTCCCGTCGTCACCGTGGGACCAGAGACGTGGCTTCCCTCCACGGTGGCGGTCAGAGCGGGGCCACCCTGGTGGTCCCCCCCCCCCTCCCGTCGTCACCGTGGGACCAGAGACGTGGCTTCCCTCCACGGTGGCGGTCAGAGCGGGGCCACCCTGGTGGTCCTCCCCCCCGCGCCGTCACCGTGGGGACCAGAGACGTGGCTTCCCTCCACGGTGGCGGTCAGAGCGGGGCCACCCCGGTGGTCCCCCCGCCGTCACCGTGGGGACCAGAGACGTGGCTTCCCTCCACGGTGGCGGTCAGAGCGGGGCCACCCTGGTGGTCCCCCCCCCCCGTCACCGTGGGACCAGAGACGTGGCTTCCCTCCACGGTGGCGGTCAGAGCGGGGCCACCCCGGTGGTCCCCCCGCGCCGTCACCGTGGGACCAGAGACGTGGCTTCCCTCCACGGTGGCGGTCAGAGCGGGGCCACCCCGGTGGTCCCCCCGCCGTCACCGTGGGACCAGAGACGTGGCTTCCCTCCACGGTGGCGGTCAGAGCGGGGCCACCCTGGTGGTCCCCCCCCTCCCGTCGTCACCGTGGGGACCAGAGACGTGGCTTCCCTCCACGGTGGCGGTCAGAGCGGGGCCACCCTGGTGGTCCCCCCCCGCCGTCACCGTGGGACCAGAGACGTGGCTTCCCTCCACGGTGGCGGTCAGAGCGGGGCCACCCTGGTGGTCCCCCGCGCCGTCACCGTGGGACCAGAGACGTGGCTTCCCTCCACGGTGGCGGTCAGAGCGGGGCCACCCTGGTGGTCCCCCCTCCCGTCGTCACCGTGGGACCAGAGACGTGGCTTCCCTCCACGGTGGCGGTCAGAGCGGGGCCACCCTGGTGGTCCCCCCCCCCCCCGCCGTCACCGTGGGACCAGAGACGTGGCTTCCCTCCACGGTGGCGGTCAGAGCGGGGCCACCCTGGTGGTCCCCCTCCCGTCGTCACCGTGGGACCAGAGACGTGGCTTCCCTCCACGGTGGCGGTCAGAGCGGGGCCACCCCGGTGGTCCCCCCTCCCGTCGTCACCGTGGGACCAGAGACGTGGCTTCCATCCACGGTGGCGGTCAGAGCGGGGCCACCCTGGTGGTCCCCCCCCCCCCCGTCACCGTGGGACCAGAGACGTGGCTTCCCTCCACGGTGGCGGTCAGAGCGGGGCCACCCCGGTGGTCCCCCCTCCCGTCGTCACCGTGGGACCAGAGACGTGGCTTCCATCCACGGTGGCGGTCAGAGCGGGGCCACCCTGGTGGCCCCCCTCCCGTCGTCACCGTGGGACCAGAGACGTGGCTTCCATCCACGGTGGCGGTCAGAGCGGGGCCACCCTGGTGGCCCCCTCCCGTCGTCACCGTGGGACCAGAGACGTGGCTTCCATCCACGGTGGCGGTCAGAGCGGGGCCACCCCGGTGGTCCCCCCCCCTCCCGTCGTCACCATGGGACCAGAGACGTGGCTTCCCTCCACGGTGGCGGTCAGAGCGGGGCCACCCTGGTGGTCCCCACCCGCCGTCACCGTGGGACCAGAGACGTGGCTTCGAACCATTACCGCCGATAATGATGGAGCGTTACAGATTGGCCAGTCGCTGTGGGTCCGCTATTAGACAACATACCACACACCGGCCAGCGGTTTCAATTAAGAATGAATTGGCTAGCGGTGCGGGTGATAGAAATAGTAGCGGTTGGGTGGCTACTGGCCACTGGCTTGTAACAAATTTATTAATTGGTCTATACACTCTTTACTCCATGCGGTATATTACGTTTGTTTTGTGTCATATACAGACGCTACCTACCTTTTGTTAACGAGTTATTTATCTCGTGATTCCTCAGGCTACCGATTCACCCAAGGTCACAGCAAGTGCTAATGAGTCATTGTGTTTTGAAGCCTTTTGAGGAAGGCAGTGACAATTTCCAGCGTACCCCATCACCACCACACCTGTACCACAGAGTACCTGTAGGAGACCTGCACCACAGAGTACCTGTAGGAGACCTGTACCACAGAGTACCCGTAGGAGACCTGCACCACAGAGTCATGTGGGCCGGATTGTTGACCGCCATCCAAGCGATTAACATTGTGTGAATCAGTTCATGTCACGCGAATCTAATCACAACAATCGCGCTATGCACATGCAACATACACAGGTGTACCTTCTAAGCACGTTTGTTATGCTTCAGCATGGCTTGGTAGGAGCTGAGGAACGCTAAAAATGGTATGCACTATGCTTCTTTGTGATGGTAAATGTCGAACTCAAATTGATTGGTTAAAGAGAAGGAACATACAAATATTAGCTGTAAGGAGACATCTTCGGCCATGCACTTCGACTTAAACCTTTGTAATCACAAACGGACGTTGTCTGCCTACTGTTGACATAATAATAAATCAAGAGGATGTCGGTCTGCTTTGAAGCAGGGCGACGCCATTCGATTTCCTTGGGTTGCAAGTTGCAACTACCATACAGTACCTTGAAGCACTAAATGTTCAAATAGTTAAGACACGACAACAAAAAATCCGGATTTCCGCTGCGCCTGCCACATTACCATGAACCCAAACCACCTGGCCATGACACCACACCGGTGGATAAGCCGTCTGGGGCAAACCTGACACTCAACGTCCCACTCACCATCGCTCGCCAGATTACGAAACCCTGTGGCATGACACAGGTGCTGCTGATCCGCCGAGCTCGGTCTGAACCGGCTCCTGCAGCGGGCTACCAGTCGGAGTCCGGTCGGTTTCCGGTCGGATTCCGGTCGGTTTCTGGCTGATGCCCGGTCGGTTTTGGTTTGCTACCGGTCGGTTCCCGGTCGGTTTCCAGTCGTTTGTCGCCCCGTTCCCGGCTGGTTTGCGATTGGTTTCCGCACGGTTCCTGGTCGGTTTTTGATATTTCAGGTCGATTTTGGTCGGTTTCCGGTCGGTTTCCTGTCGGTTTCCGGTCGGTTCCTGGTCGGTTTTCGATATTTCAGGTCGATTTTGGTCGGTTTCCGTTCGGTTTCCGGTCGGTTTCCGGCGCGCTGCCGTGCTGGTGAGGACGTACTACAGCGGTCGTGTACGTCACACCCCGGTCGCCTGGTCCGTGAGTCAGCGGCTGAGAGCTCCGCTGAGCCGCGCTGATCTCTGGCCAGGCCCGTCAGCAGTGACTAACCTTGCTCCGCTGAGCCGCTCCGACACAGGGAGGAGGGAGTGGTAAACACATCCGGGCCTATCTAGCTGACCAGGGAGCAACATCCAGTCAGGCAACATCCGGTCAGCGCCGCAGACGCCCAGTGGCACGCGGCGCTGAGGTGGGGTTTGAGGTGGGGTGGCTGCACCGACAGGGGCTGGTAGTGGGCGCTGCGGGGTCTGTTGGGGTGGGGGTGGCTGTACCGACAGGGGCTGGTAGTGGGCGCTGCGGGGTCTGTTGGGGTGGGGGTGGCTTCACCGACAGGGGCTGGTAGTGGGCGCTGCGGGGTCTGTTGGGGTGGGGGTGGCTGTACCGACAGGGGCTGGTAGTGGGCGCTGCGGGGTCTGTTGGGGTGGGGGTGGCTTTACCGACAGGGGCTGGTAGTGGGCGCTGCGGGGTCTGTTGGGGTGGGGGTGACTGCACTGCCAGGGGCTGGTAGTGGGCGCTGCGGGGTCTGTTGGGGTGGGGGTGGCTGCACTGCCAGGGGCTGGTAGTGGGCGCTGCGGGGTCTGTTGGGGTGGGGGTGACTGCACTGCCAGGGGCTGGTAGTGGGCGCTGCGGGGTCTGTTGGGGTGGGGGTGGCTGCACTGTCAGGGGCTGGTAGTGGGCGCTGCGGGGTCTGTTGGGGTGGGGGTGGCTGCACCGGCAGGGGCTGGTAGTGGGCGCTGCGGGGTCTGTTGGGGTGGGGGTGGCTGTACCGGCAGGGGCTGGTAGTGGGCGCTGCGGGGTCTGTTGGGGTGGGGGTGGCTGCACCGACAGGGGCTGGTAGTGGGCGCTGCGGGGTCTGTTGAAGAGAGACCGTGGGTAGGACGGCCCACAGTCAGCTGTTTGAGGGTGATGTCTGGCTAACGTCAAGTCACGCTGGTCTTAGTCGCGTCAGTGGTCAGGGGCTGGCACTTCGCTGTCACTTGCCAGGCTTTCTGGTCAATGCAGAAATGATGATTGTGAATTGAAGGAAAGTCAAACTCGCAAACAGCTGCTGTCACTGATTTCGCTACCCTTATACACCCTCGTCGTAAATTAAAATGGCAACGAAAGGGAAAGAAAGCAGCTTTCAGGCAAGCTCGTGGTATGACCAGTAACAATGATTGGAGACGGAATATGGTGAGATAAAAAAGAATAACACTCCTAAATACATATAGTACTAACTCAAAAGATATTGCACGCCAAAATGGATATAGAAACATTATAGTGCTGATTCTCCGTTAATGTAAGTAATGGTGTAAATATATAATGAATAATACATATTTGTTACGCGGTCGGTCGTTTGTCAATACAGTCAAATATTCGCCACTTCTGTCAACCGTCAACTTGTTTGCCACTTGTGCCTCATAGCAAGTATTCACATTTTTGCATTATTCTTAACTTGTATCGCTCTGGGAAACGTACGAAATATAAATACGGTCCCTAGTCCCGTATCTCAGGTGTAAAACTAGGTGTGTATTTTAAACTATCAGCGTTTCTGTTTGCCAATGGTGTGATGGATATCAGTTGTCAAAATCATCGATGTGAAATATTTGCCCTGGTCGGAAAAAAATGCCAGGCTTCAATGAGCGAGCACCAAATAATGGGATAACCATAAAGACCCTCCATATCGGGACAGAAAACTCCCTTTCCCTAATCGTCACAAAAGCACAATCAGTCTTATCACTCATTCCCATGGTACAGTGGAGTGCTCACTCAAGTGTGACCCAGGGAATACGTCACCAAGATTGTCCCACACTCAATGGGTGACGGCGGCGCCTGGTGAAAGCCTTTGCAGCGCTGGTATACTAACAGCCAGCGCGGCACCGGAGGAGCCCGGCGAATGCCTCCGCCCGGCATTCGCAGACTGCTCTGCTGGTACCGCGCGTCCCATTTGCCTGACAGCCGGGCGTTACCCTGCCAGGCCCTCAGCCGGCGCCGCTTTGTCCCGTATTCATACGTCTGCTGGCTATTTACGCTGGTCGGACGGGCCGATGTTATCTCTCGTTTGTGCGGCCAGAAAGTGTATCGGTCAGGGGAAACAGATGAGACGAAAAATGCCGTGAGTGAGGACGATCGGACCATCTGGCGGTACTCTCCGGCGGCGGCGGCACCCCGGCACCCCGGCTGCAGTGGTCTGTCAGGCGAAGACGGAGCGGACGCGTGCCTTTGTGCTTCACGTCACACGCTGGAGAATTCCTGCGTGGCCAACAGGGGTAAATAGGGGCGCGATGTTATCTAGGTCGTCTGGAGCGGCACCCCTCTCTATCGAGTAGACAGCACGGACCCGCGCCGTGTGCCCACTAATGCCAGGGACCGTGCTGTGGAGGGTGGTAAATGTCGGCATACCGCACCGATCCTGTTTTTTTAATCTCTGTATAAGTGTAGCTGACAGGAGAATGTAAAAAGTTTTCCATGGATATATGCAGCGATTCGTAAGCTCTCGGCTCAAAAACAATTATTACTTAAATGTGGCACGGTAATCTGCAGTCTCATGACAAAATGTCTGATCTCGATTAAATGAAAACTATGACGTTCAAATATACATACTAGATGAAAACGTAACATCGGCTTTTATTCTTAATGATCCTAAGGATGTCGGTTTTATACGTTCAGCTCGTCGCATAATACGAACAGCCGAGATCAAAGAAGCCAAATCGTGATCGATAAAGCGTGCCTAAAGGCTTAACAGTTTCCATTCGGCAGCTATGCCCAGATTCCTGATAATTACCAGAGTGGTACATTAGGCCTACGATGTACGCTCACGCCGCAACGAGCCATGCACCGCAGATCATTTGCATTTCCTGGTCGTGAGCCGGCGTTGCTCGGCTGGGGAGCTGAGAGTCGTGAGCCATTCAGACCGGAGAGTTATCGCGCACGCTCAGCGCTTTGCAGCTTCTCAGACTCGGCGCTTTGCAGCTCCTCGGGCTCGGCGCTTTGCAGGTCCTCAGGCGTGCAGCACATGTCTTAATAGCGCAGCTGGCGTAAATGATGAAATAGGGCGCGCTTCGGCCGGTGAGGCACCGTCGTGCATCAGTTGCAGCTTGCACGACTCATGGCACCCCGCGGACGTACCAGTCGTGTGACGTCAGTGGCCAAAGAGTGGCGACACTCACTCGCGTGACGTCACTGGTCAGACTTCAGAGAGCTTTCTTGCAGTGCGCAGTTAATGTAACCCACCCATCAACACGTAGGAAATCCTTCAAAGAGTTCAGGTTGAAACAGCTGACAGGTCATTTCCTGCGAATCAGGGTGACGTGGGGCAAATAAAAGGCGTAACTATAAATAAGTTGTTGATACATTTGTACCTGTTACATCTCCCTACACAAGCTGTCACACTGACTGACTCACTAACATTTTCCTGTATTGTTTTGCTTGTCATATTCCCCATTGTTTTTCACCCTCCCTTCCCGGATTGGCACTTCAGCTATCTTCGAACGTCCCGGAACCCACTGCTGCCCAATCTCAGCAAATTGACTCTAAATCGGGGCACGGGCTCGTGTTACAGGAGTGACAGGACCCGGACAGGCGGAAAGCACAACACCCACCGAAAACATCGCCCCGACGGAGTGCACACGTCACGCGCCCGAGATCCTGCCGGCGACCAGCCGGTGCGGCGCGCACGGGCTGTTTTTTCTTCTCCTGAGGCTCCTCCGCTCCAATCCGGACAGAGTGCGGAAGGCCTGTTCGTGACAGGTGGGGTGGCTACAGATTGCTGCTGAGTCCTGACCCAGTTCCTTGCCGAAGAATAATGGCGCGGTCTGACTGCCGGACAATGGTCATCGGTCTCCGGCCGGCGGAGTTCTCGGCTCATTTCGGGAGGGTGGGACGGCTATTTAGGGGGTCTGCCTCTCTCTGTGTCCATCAGGCGGCCAAATGGCTGGAACGGTCGGCAGGCGAGCGGAGGTGTATTGTGTCGGACACAGGTGTTTCACCTCGACTGTTGTGTCCAGAGCGTAGGTTTGAGGTGGTGCCGAAATTGGGTATTCACTGTTTAGCGGTGTAGGGGAATCGGGAGCTACATAGGCAGCCATTTAACACTGGCCACTTATCACAGCGGGAGCTATGCTTTCATTGATTTTTTGTTTCTCTTGTGCCACATAACTTTTATATTGTAATCAATGGATCAACTTTTTCATCTAAAATGTTCCACTTCTTAACCCTATTCCTTGCGGGGGGGGGGCAGATTCTGTCCCTCTCGTTGGTTTTTCGCATGTTGCTCCTAAACTACTAGAACTAGCGTCTTGGAATTTTCTGACTTTTCCCAAAATTGAATTGCGCATGTTGTGTAAAAGTTTTGAAAAATAGGCTGAGCAGAGGCGGTACCAGGCTCCTGTTTTGGGGAGGGTGTTACGAATGCGGCGCATACTTCCTTCGTAGTTTGCGGTGCAATAAATGCGTCAGAAACATTTTAATTGCAATATACATCATAAATAAAGGGATTGTACATATCTTTGGGCAGAGGCGCACTCAGGTACAAACAAAATGGGAGGCGATACCCTCCCTCAAATGAGGTCCAACTTCAAATTAGTAAGATGATAAAAAGCGTTACGCACATGGTGCCCCCACGTTGTTTACCTGGACCCGCCTATGCGCAATATATTACATTTAACAAATTACAGCAAATAATGTCCACATGTGACGTGCATACCGCACCAAACAATCTCGAACAGCACACATTTGTTCTCAGAAAATCCCCCATTTTACATCCCCTGAATACGCCTGTGATTTTTAATTTTGGTACTTGTCTTTTGATATGTTGAAGACCAGTACATGTCAAGCTCAAAAACGTTTGTTGCATGCAAATCGGTCGAACCATATGACCACAATGACCAATCAAAAAACACCCAAAATTGTCGTTTTTTTTTGCCCCTGGTCCACCATTCTTGAACAAAAAAGAAATTTCGGGGTTCAAAAGCTTTAAAGATCTTTTGATGACAAATCGAATGGTTTTTGTCCGATCGAAATCGACAGAGCGGATCTCGAGATCGGGGGGGGGGGGGTGGCAAAATCTGCCTCCCGCACGTTAACGTAATTCTAGCCACCCGCAAGGAATAGGGTTAAACGTGGGCTATCTCTTCAATATGCAGTGACGTGCGCGTTCCCCTGGCACGCATTATACCGCACGTGCATTATACCGCACGTTACCCTGCATCCATTGTCGGGAGCCTGGAGACTGCAATACCACATAGGAAGCCAGCCCGGCCGTCCGCCGTCGCTGGCGACCAGTCCACAGCTGCTCCTTGGCGGACAGCAACGTTCACGGACATCCCTTCCTAGCCGCGGCGTGCAGCCCCCGTCCACGAATCGCAGGCTCCCTTCACCATGACGTCACCCCGGGAGTAGAAATCCCTTTGCCCAGCTCGATCACGTGTTAAAAGCACGAACTTTACCGAAGGATGACGACATAATTGTTGTACATAGAACACTAACCATCCGTTCCACAGATTCAGACATTCTTATTGTTTGGTGAAATGCACCTGATGTGGCGAAAATATTTGTATACGTGGAAAATTTGAGATGTTAAAGTTAACCCCGCAAATAGAAAGAAAGGATTTATTTTACCATAGGGAAAAAATGTCATAGTATGTTTTTTTTAAAAAGAAAATGGAATTCCTTTTCTTTTTGCTGCCAGATGCTACCAAACACGCATTGTTTATTCCGTTGCGCGGCGAGGGTACATAGTGTTTGAAACCTCTAAAACCGTGATATTTAAGTTGTTTTGACTTCGAATAATCAACAGGGAAGAACATTAGGCTGGTATCATTACATATCTACCTCTTGATTTCCTGCCATGCTGCTACTATCAAATCTGGGACGGTCTTAAAACCGGACATGCGCCAAGTATGTCGATATTCCTGAAGATTAAATGACGAGAATCGCCGCGCCATAAACGCCTTTGTTCATTTGCTACCATATTGCAAAATATTGATGCCAAATGCTCTGACGTCACCCCGTGAGTCGTTTCTCCCTCGTGGGTAAACCTTATTAGTAAAGTAATCTTGGCGGCGTGTAGCAGACACCCACCTCAAATAAACAGCGTCCCGGTGGCCGGCCGGTCGCGCCGCCTTCGTAGCCGGTGCGTAGGTTTCGTCACCTGCTGACCTGGCCGCTGGTAGACACGCGTCTCTGTTGACCGGCTGGGCCGGCGGTCACGAGGGGCGCGACGCGCGCCGTTTTTGTGCCAGCTGCGCCGGTTTGTGAGGCGTGCGGGATCAGCGGGCGGGAGCGTCGCCAGGGCTGAATGGGGTCGTGACGACCGCATCACGCGTTCGTTAGTGTCACTGCGTCTGAGAGCGGGGACAGGGGAGCGTGGAGACCGGCCCACCCCGGCTCTAGACGGGCTTTTTGCCGAGGCAGGCCAGTTCTGGCGACCAGACGCGCTTAGTAAATAAATACTGTACAATAAACTACCGTCTGCTATGTCGCTCTGTCTATCAGCAAAATTGCATCATTTGTGAAGATTGGATATACAGCTGTGCCGTTTTTATGTAGTTTGGATTGTCAGTGAGGTTCTAAATAAGTGAATAAACTATGATGTTTATTACGATCTACTCAGCAAATCTTGGCCTCAAAATATATCAAACTAAGCGAGCGGCTATTTCTCTAAAGGCTACCTTCCACTACTTCTCGAGGGTAGCGGAAAATCAAAGTGATGGATATTGCAAAAAGGAAAAAAGTTGGAAATTATGATGGAATTGGTTGCCAGAAAGTGTGCCTTGCATAACGTGTTATAGTTTGCTGCCACGGTAGAAAATACTCCGTGTGATTTTTAATTAAATGTTTTATGCAAGTGGGAAATGCCTAAGTTGTATTTTTTTTAAAGTTGCTGCTGATTCACCACCCTCAGCTCGAATACAAAACTTTGGCTAGCTAAAATGTCAAAATCAAGACAACCATATCGCTCTGCAGCTGTCGCAGGCGGCAGCTGTGCTAAGCTGAGCTGCACGCAGCACGTGCTGCTGTAGATGGTGCTGACAAGCGACGTACTGCCCTCCCCATCCTCTTGCAAGGCGGTATGCATCCACTGTACGCCGTGGGTGCAGTATACACCGCGGGGCACAGGTGGTACGGCAATCATCCGACAAACACAGGTGGCTCGTGCTGCCCGGGTAACATCTGCCACCACGGGGCGCCACGTCTGTCTCTTGTCTGAGATGGCGCGAACCAGAGTACAGCGCGCCTTTTCTGTCTCCCGTCTGGGATGGCGCGAACTGTGCACAGCGCGCCTTTTCTGTCTGAGATGGCGCGAGCTGTGCACAGCGCGCCTTTTCTGTCTCCCGTCTGAGATGGCGCGAGCTGCGCACAGCGCGCCTTCTCTGTCTCCCGTCTGAGATGGCGCGAGCTGTCCACAGTGCGCCTTTCCTATCTCCCGTCTGAGATGGTGCGAGCTGTCCACAGCGCGCCTTTTCTATCTCCCGTCTGAAATGGCGCGAGCTGTCCACAGCGCGCCTTTTCTGTCTCCCGTCTGGGATGGCGCGAGCTGTCCACAGCGCGCCTTTTCTGTCTCCCGTCTGAGATGGCGCGAGCTGTCCACGGCGCGCCTTTTCTGTCTCCCGTCTGAAATGGCGCGAGCTGTCCACAGCGCGCCTTTTCTGTCTCCCGTCTGAGATGGCGCGAGCTGTCCACAGCGCGCCTTTTCTATCTCCCGTCTGAGATGGCGCGAGCTGTCCACAGCGCGCCTTTTCTGTCTCCCGTCTGAGAGGGAGCTGTCCACAGCGCGCCTTTTCTGTCTCCCGTCTGAGATGGCGCGAGCTGTCCACAGCGCGCCTTTTCTGTCTCCCGTCTGAGATGGCGCGAGCTGAGCACAGCGCGCCTTTTCTGTCTCCCGTCTGAGATGGCGCGAGCTGTCCACAGCGCGCCTTTTCTATCTACCGTCTGAGATGGCGCGAGCTGTCCACAGCGCGCCTTTTCTGTCTCCCGTCTGAGATGGCGCGAGGTGAGCACAGCGCGCCTTTTCTGTCTCCCGTCTGAGATGGCGCGAGCTGTCCACAGCGCGCCTTTTCTATCTCCCGTCTGAGATGGCGCGAGCTGTCCACAGCGCGCCTTCTCTGTCTCCCGTCTGAGAGGGCGCGAACTATCCAGTGTCCAGAGCACGCTGACTTGAGGACAGCACCAGCCAGTGAGCGTCATCAGCACCAGCCAGTGAGCGCACCAGCCAGTGACAGCACCAGCCAGTGAGCGTCATCAGCGCAGATTTCTTATACGGAATACCCTCGGCTGAACACGCCATAGCAAAATAAACACAAACTCGTTAAGTGATCATGCAAACTTTTGATTCATGCTATGAAAAAGCAGAGCGTGTGAAGTATTCACATAAATGAAAAGGCCCGGTCCTGGAGGCCTTTCAGGCTTCCCATTAATTTCATCCAAAACTATGCCGTTATAGTTGCTGTTGTGTTAATTAATTCAAAACTATGCCGTTATATGTGCTGTTGTGTTAATTAATTCAAAACCCACCGTAATCGTGCGGTAAGTTTCCATCGACTTTGTTTTTCCTCTGGAGCAGGTGACGCCGCCGCCACTGCTGCCGCCAATGCAGCCTGACCAGCCGCTGCTGCCGTTGCCGCCGCTGCCGCCGCTGCCGCCGCTGCCGCCGCTGCCGCCGCTGCCGCCGCTGCCGCCGCTGCCGCCGCTGCCGCCGCTGCCGCCGCTGCCGCCGCTGCCGCCGCTGCCGCCGCTGCCGCCGCTGCCGCCGCTGCTGCCGCTGCCGCCGCTGCTGCGATCTCGGCTGCAAACGGCCATCATTTTAAACGTTTAAACGTGGCGCGGAGGTAGATCGGAGTGAGATCGGAGTGATCGGAGGAGTGAGATGGCCGACTCGGCCGGACGCAGCGCACCTGTCTCCCTCCCCTGCACCTGCAGCAGTGCAGCCCCCTCCGCGCGGTGCGGTCCTTGACCCTGCCTGTAGTACTCACTGCTCACGTGGTCAGTGGTGGGAGGAGGACTGGAGGCCAGGTGGCCAGCTGCTGCCTCCAGCGCTCTGCTTCCTGTGTGGTGGCAGTGACGCAGTCAGCGGCCGCTCTGCCGCTCTGGAGAACTCCTGACCACCGCTGCTGCAGAGAGCAATTATAAGCCACGTGCACGCGGGTAGTACGAGCTGGCTCTCCGCGGGGCGCTCAAGGACGGCCGGAGCAGGGCTATCCGTGATGTGTTGAAACGGCGCCGGCATGACAGCAAGGCAGAGTGAATGTGAGAAGAGTTGGGGTTTGAGCATGTCGCGAACGACGTTTTTATGAGCGGAAACAAAATTTGACGCCTTTACGAGTTACGACTGAAGACTTTAAACGTTCCTTCATAGCCATGCACAGCACAATCATGGCTAAGTAAAAGGTTACTTCGATGATACATACTGTTGAGAGGTGTGCAGGCTCACTACATTTTAAAGGATGCAAATGTATCTTTCAGGGTTTTGTATAAAGACATGCAGCAGTGTCGATTTTTCCAAAAGATTGGGGGGGGGGGGGCGAAGAAGGATAGATCCAAGGGGCCTATATCAGCGCCATGGAATCACACAAACGACTGAAATCGGCAAAAAAGAACACATTTCTTGATTATAAAAGAAAATATAAGGAATAGGTACCAAACAGATTGTTTTAAATCAGTTCTTAAAGCAAAAATACACAGTCGCATATGTTTTTGCCTTGTGTCGGACGACGCTCGAAACCAAAGTTTTTGGCCGCGAGCCTGTGACCGACCAATGGCTCTAAGAATGATTGAGAGCCCTCCCAAGCGGGCACAGGGCCCTCTCAGGCCTGACAATGGTCATCTCGGACAAACTTAGGGCATTCTCAGGTATTGCAAAGGCCCTCTCAGACTCCCTCTCTCAGGCTTCGTAAGGATCCTCTCAGGCTAGCCTATGCAGTAAAGCCTTTTCAGACCTGTCAAGGAGCCTCTCATACCGGACGATGGTCCTTTCAGGTCTATCGATGATCCTATCAAAGAAGTGGATGTTGCTCTCCTACTGACTTAGAGCTCTCTCAGGCCGGGAAAGCGCCCTTTTAGACCGATTGAGGGTCCTTTCAGAGTGGTAAGCCGCCCTCTCAGATCAGCATGGGGCCCGATCAAGCCTGGAATGGGCTCTGTCAAGCCAGAAAATATTCCCTCAGACAGCTGAGGGCTCCTCAAACCGACCGAGAACCCTTTCAAGCCGTCCAAAAGCTCCTAAAACCGACCCGAGGGCTTCGTCAAGCTGGCTGATAGTTCCCTCAAGCCGACCGAGGCCCCCCTTATACCGAACAAGGGCCCCTCAAGCCGACTGAGGGCCCTTTTAGGCCGATCAAGGGTCCATCAAGCCGACCTCGGTTACACTCCAGGAGGGGGTCATGATCCCCATATGCCCCTTGGCTACGCCCTTGGTTGTGGTTGTGGATTGGAGCTCCAATCTCAATTTTCAAAACTCAAATGATAGCCTCTAAACTTCGATCTCAATGCAGAAGTTAAACCTTTTCAGGTCAAGCTACGTGCTTCCTCAGATCGACTAATGGCTCTCTCAGTACGGCTGAGGGCTCTCTCAGAATGACTGAGAGCTCTTTTAGACTCCAATAGCCCCACCTGTCTTCCAGAGGGCCCACTCTCACGTCCAGAGGAACCACTCTGGCCTCTGAAGGGCCCACTTGGGTCTGCAGAGGGCTCAATCTGGCCTGTAGACTGTGTAGAGGGCCCTAAAACTAAAAGGATGGTCTGATTTGAGTGGTTTTCAGGTTATTTCAGATAAAAGGCATGCAATACTCATAGACCCACACGGGCCCTGTGGAGATCCACGGAGGGACCGCGGACCCTCAGATCCCCTCGTGGCTACGCCCCTGCCTAGCGGTTTCAACATTTTGTGAGGCGATTCATTTCCGACTCAAAAACATTTTTTTTTAGGCGAAGAGAGATTTAGTCGGTTTTATTCGGTACACTCCTTGATTCCTCAAATATTTATAGTTTTACTTGGTACAGATCTGACCCGAATCAGTATTCCTTGGAATGGAAAACGAGGCACCCAAGCCTAAAGTGGTTGTTAATAACATCTATCGCAGTTCATCTCACATCTAACAAACTACGCTTAGACGTGAATAATCGTTATCACAGAACGACACAAAACTGGTTTGGAAGCCAAATCCCAAAAGTCACACAATTATAAAACTCATCGGATTTCACTTCTTCATGCATGAATAGGCGATTTTTGATATAAATTGCGTAGATTTTCGTCTAAATTAGGAATTACGCAATTTTTTGGTTGACTTCAGGCGATTTTTTTTTGGGGGGGGGGGGGCTTGGTCCTTCCGACTCCCTTGGATACGCCAGTGGCCAGAAAACATTGGGGGGGGGGCAACTTTGGGGCCGAACTCAACATTGGGGGGGGGGGGGGGGGGGGGGAGGGTCTCCCCAAAAGTATATAAATCGACACCTATGAAGACATGCTTGTTCAGGAAATCATGTTGGTTAATGAATGAACATGCAACAGGGCGGCTTATCAATAAATAACTTGTCATGAAGCCCCATGTTGCGCGATTGTTTTTCACACGAGGATTATGACTATTAGTTATATTTGTTTCCCTTCAACAATATAGCGAATATCTTGTTCCGCTGACTCCGACATTAGAGCCCATCTGCGCGCTGCGGTACGCAATTATACATAGCGAACAATGCAAACTGCACGAGAACACACTTTATCACGTGCAGACGTAGTACGTCGGACCAAGGTCGCCATGTGGGGCTGAGGTGGGGGTGGAGTAGGGGGTGACCCCGAGTGGTCCCTGACCTCCAAAGTCCCCACGAAACACTGCCGCCGCTCCGTAAGGACAGAGGGGGGGGGGGGTCGGAGCGTCCGTACACTGTGACATGACGGAGAGTGCAGGTGGTGAAGGGAAGGGGTTGGGGCGGGGGGGGAGACAGCAGATGGCTTGACCGTGCATCGACCGTCCACACCACCACGTGCGCACCGTGCACGTGCACCGTGCACGCGCGTGACATGGGGATCACGCAGGGACGAGCTAGACCCGGCGAGGCGTTCATATCGGCGGCATGAAACACGTGGTTAATCATTATCTTGGTTGATGTATATCGATGACCTTGCAAGTTCCGTCCGAGTTTGCACGTCCTCTTCGATACATGGTATTTGTCGTGCAGTAACTTCAGCATTTTTATGCTGTATATCTCTTAACGTTTGCAAATTTGTGGAAATTGTAAGGTACAAATTGTTTGGTAAGCAAACATGAATATTTCGAACTCATTTATGAGATGAGGCCTGCTCAATTTGTATCCAGTAATAAAATCATCGCCACATATTTCCTTATAAAAATTAGTGCAATACCTTACTCAGAAATATTTTCATCACACGGCTTACTACAATGCTCTTGACGGGCACGGAATAGCCACTAGTGCATCGTTTTATAACATCATGCAATGTACGAAAGAGTGGATGTGTCGACATGTACAAATAAATAAAATAATGCGAGACGTTGTCTCCCATCTCAGTGTCGCCACCAGTGAAAATCGTACCGTCGCCGTTAACCGTGATCAAAGTATCACATACTGGCAAAACAACTAGTCACCACCACATGATTAGCTATTGCATCCCTCTAAAATACCTACTGAGATACTTCCAAAAGGAAATATCAGAGCATGTACAAATAAAGCTACACATATTTTAAATCGTACTATATCCAGATAGGTACGTTTGTGTTCAGTAGCCTTGAAATACTTATCGATCAGCACATTATTTACCAGCCGGAAAATATTGCACCCTGACATTGGCATGCAACATGGGTGGACTTCCTTATTCAGCTTATGGAGCCTCACTAACTTTGGCCAAATACAACACAAACATAACGCTTATGTACTTTTTCCCAGCTATAAACCCGTCAATGTAACATTTTCCACACCAACCTTTTAAACAAAAATCCAATAATAACGAAAAAGAGATATTTGGAGGAATTAGAGCCGGCTGGCCGTCTGCGACCTGTGGAGACTCTGGCGCTGAGGTGAAGCTGAAGGTCCTCTGCTACGACGCTCTGGGGCGATCGGAATTTGGCCAATCATTAGAGGTGGGCTGACCAATCATCCAGCATACGGTCAAAGGCCGACTGGGGTCAGTCGATGGGGGTTATTAGCGGAAATTGCCGCCTCTGCGCCGCCTCCGCCGCCGCCGCCGCCGCCACCTCCGCCTCCGCCGCCGCCGTCACACCAGACCTCTCTGCCGGCCACTGGCTTTTTGTTGGCGCCAACCGGCAACAATTACCGACGATCAGCCAGCGTAGTTTCTTAATTAGCTGGCTGTGGGCAGCAGCGTGTCTCACAGCGGGACATAGGACCACCGTCCTGACCTTACATGACCTGAGGTGTCTTAATTAGCTGGCTGTGGACAGCAGCGTGTTTCACAGCGGGACATAGGACCACCGTCCTGACCTTACATGACCTGAGGTGTCTTAATTAGCTGGCTGTGGACAGCAGCGTGTCTCACAGCGGGACATAGGACCACCGTCCTCCGTCCTGACCTTACATGACCTGAGGTGTCTTAATTAGCTGGCTGTGGACAGCAGCGTGTTTCACAGCGGGACATGGGACCACCGTCCTGACCTTACATGACCTGAGGTGTCTTAATTAGCTGGCTGTGGACAGCAGCGTGTCTCACAGCGGGACATAGGACCACCGTCCTGACCTTACATGACCTGAGGTGTCTTAATTAGCTGGCTGTGGACAGCAGCGTGTCTCACAGCGGGACAAAGGACCACCGTCCTCCGTCCTGACCTTACATGACCTGAGGTTTCTTAATTAGCTGGCTGTGGACAGCAGCGTGTCTCACAGCGGGACATAGGACCACCGTCCTGACCTTACATGACCTGAGGTGTCTTAATTAGCTGGCTGTGGGCAGCAGCATGTCTCACAGCGGGACATAGGACCACCGTCCTGACCTTACATGACCTGAGGTGTCTTAATTAGCTGGCTGTGGGCAGCAGCGTGTCTCACAGCGGGACATAGGACCACCGGCCTCCGTCCTGACCTTACATGACCTGAGGTGTCTTAATTAGCTGGCTGTGGGCAGCAGCGTGTCTCACAGCGGTACATAGGACCACCCGCCTGACCTTACATGACCTGAGGTGTCTTAATTAGCTGGCTGTGGGCAGCAGCGTGTCTCACAGCGGGGCATAGGACCACCGGCCTCCGTCCTGACCTTACATGACCTGAGGTGTCTTAATTAGCTGGCTGTGGGCAGCAGCGTGTCTCACAGCGGGACATAGGACCACCGTCCTGACCTTACATGACCTGAGGTGTCTTAATTAGCTGGCTGTGGACAGCAGCGTGTCTCACAGCGGGACATAGGACCACCGTCCTGACCTTACATGACCTGAGGTGTCTTAATTAGCTGGCTGTGGGCAGCAGCGTGTCTCACAGCGGGACATAGGACCACCGTCCTGACCTTACATGACCTGAGGTGTCTTAATTAGCTGGCTGTGGGCAGCAGCGTGTCTCACAGCGGGACATAGGACCACCGTCCTGACCTTACATGACCTGAGGTGTCTTAATTAGCTGGCTGTGGACAGCAGCGTGTCTCACAGCGGGACATAGGACCACCGTCCTCCGTCCTGACCTTGCATGACCTGAGGTGTCTTAATTAGCTGGCTGTGGGCAGCAGCGTGTCTCACAGCGGGACATAGGACCACCGTCCTGACCTTACATGACCTGAGGTGTCTTAATTAGCTGGCTGTGGACAGCAGCGTGTCTCACAGCGGGACATAGGACCACCGTCCTGACCTTACATGACCTGAGGTGTCTTAATTAGCTGGCTGTGGGCAGCAGCGTGTCTCACAGCGGGACATAGGACCACCGTCCTGACCTTACATGACCTGAGGTGTCTTAATTAGCTGGCTGTGGGCAGCAGCGTGTCTCACAGCGGGACATAGGACCACCGTCCTCCATCCTGACCTTACATGACCTGAGGTGTCTTAATTAGCTGGCTGTGGGCAGCAGCGTGTCTCACAGCGGGACATAGGACCACCGTCCTGACCTTACATGACCTGAGGTGTCTTAATTAGCTGGCTGTGGACAGCAGCGTGTCTCACAGCGGGACATAAGACCACCGTCCTGACCTTACATGACCTGAGGTGTCTTAATTATCTGGCTGTGGACAGCAGCGTGTCTCACAGCGGGACATAGGACCACCGTCCTGACCTTACATGACCTGAGGTGTCTTAATTAGCTGGCTGTGGACAGCAGCGTGTCTCACAGCGGGACATAGGACCACCGTCCTGACCTTACATGACCTGAGGTGTCTTAATTAGCTGGCTGTGGGCAGCAGCATGTCTCACAGCGGGACATAGGACCACCGTCCTGACCTTACATGACCTGAGGTGTCTTAATTAGCTGGCTGTGGACAGCAGCATGTCTCACAGCGGGACATAGGACCACCGTCCTGACCTTACATGACCTGAGGTGTCTTAATTAGCTGGCTGTGGACAGCAGCATGTCTCACAGCGGGACATGGGATCACCGTCCTCCGTCCTGACCTTACATGACCTGAGGTGTCTTAATTAGCTGGCTGTGGACAGCAGCGTGTCTGACAGCGGGACATAGGACCACCGGCCTGACCTTACATGACCTGAGGTGTCTTAATTAGCTGGCTGTGGACAGCAGCGAGTCTGACAGCGGGACATAGGACCACCGTCCTGACCTTACATGACCTGAGGTGTCTTAATTAGCTGGCTGTGGACAGCAGCATGTCTCACAGCGGGACATAGGACCACCGTCCTGACCTTACATGACCTGAGGTGTCTTAATTAGCTGGCTGTGGACAGCAGCGAGTCTCACAGCGGGACATAGGACCACCGTCCTGACCTTACATGACCTGAGGTGTCTTAATTAGCTGGCTGTGGACAGCAGCGTGTCTCACAGCGGGACATAGGACCACCGTCCTGACCTTACATGACCTGAGGTGTCTTAATTAGCTGGCTGTGGGCAACAGCGAGTCTCACAGCGGGGACATATGACCACCGTCCTGACCTTACATGACCTGAGGTGTCTTAATTAGCTGGCTGTGGACAGCAGCGTGTCTCACAGCGGGACATAGGACCACCGTCCTGACCTTACATGACCTGAGGTGTCTTAATTAGCTGGCTGTGGACAGCAGCGTGTCTCACAGCGGGACATAGGACCACCGTCCTGACCTCACATGACCTGAGGTGTCTTAATTAGCTGGCTGTGGGCAGCAGCATGTCTCACAGCGGGACATAGGACCACCGTCCTGACCTTACATGACCTGAGGTGTCTTAATTAGCTGGCTGTGGACAGCAGCGAGTCTCACAGCGGGACATAGGACCACCGTCCTGACCTTACATGACCTGAGGTGTCTTAATTAGCTGGCTGTGGACAGCAGCGTGTCTCACAGCGGGACATAGGACCACCGTCTTGACCTTACATGACCTGAGGTGTCTTAATTAGCTGGCTGTGGACAGCAGCGTGTCTCACAGCGGGACATAGGACCACCGTCCTGACCTTACATGACCTGAGGTGTCGTTATTAGCTGGCTGTGGGCAGCAGCGTGTCTCACAGCGGGACATAGGACCACCGTCCTGACCTTACATGACCTGAGGTGTCTTAATTAACTGGCTGTGGGCAGCAGCATGTCTCCCAGCGGGACATAGGACCACCGTCCTCCGTCCTGACCTTACATGACCTGAGGTGTCTTAATTAGCTGGCTGTGGACAGCAGCGTGTCTCACAGCGGGACATAGGACCACCGCCCTGACCTTACATGACCTGAGGTGTCTTAATTAGCTGGCTGTGGACAGCAGCGTGTCTCACAGCGGGACATAGGACCACCGTCCTGACCTTACATGACCTGAGGTGTCTTAATTAGCTGGCTGTGGACAGCAGCATGTCTCACAGCGGGACATAGGACCACCGTCCTCCGTCCTGACCTTACATGACCTGAGGTGTCTTAATTAGCTGGCTGTGGACAGCAGCGTGTCTCACAGCGGGACATAGGACCACCCGCCTGACCTTACATGACCTGAGGTGTCTTAATTAGCTGGCTGTGGGCAGCAGCGTGTCTCACAGCGGGACATAGGACCACCGTCCTGACCTTACATGACCTGAGGTGTCTTAATTAGCTGGCTGTGGACAGCAGCGTGTCTCACAGCGGGACATAGGACCACCGTCCTGACCTTACATGACCTGAGGTGTCTTAATTAGCTGGCTGTGGACAGCAGCGTGTCTCACAGCGGGACATAGGACCACCGTCCTCCGTCCTGACCTTACATGACCTGAGGTGTCTTAATTAGCTGGTTGTGGACAGCAGCATGTCTCACAGCGGGACATAGGACCACCGTCCTGACCTTACATGACCTGAGGTGGCTTAATTAGCTGGCTGTTGGCAGCGGCATGTCTCACAGCGGGACATAGGACCACCGTCCTCCGTCCTGACCTTACATGACCTGAGGTGTCTTAATTAGCTGGCTGTGGGCAGCAGCGTGTCTCACGGCGGGACATAGGACCACCGGCCTCCGTCCTGACCTTACATGACCTGAGGTGTCTTAATTAGCTGGCTGTGGACAGCAGCGTGTCTCACAGCGGGACATAGGACCACCGTCCTCCGTCCTGACCTTGCATGACCTGAGGTGTCTTAATTAGCTGGTTGTGGACAGCAGCATGTCTCACAGCGGGACATAGGACCACCGTCCTGACCTTACATGACCTGAGGTGTCTTAATTAGCTGGCTGTGGGCAGCAGCGTGTCTCACAGCGGGACATAGGACCACCGGCCTCCGTCCTGACCTTACATGACCTGAGGTGTCTTAATTAGCTGGCTGTGGACAGCAGCGTGTCTCACAGCGGGACATAGGACCACCGTCCTGACCTTACATGACCTGAGGTGTCTTAATTAGCTGGCTGTGGACAGCAGCGTGTCTCACAGCGGGACATAAGACCATTGTCCTGACCTTACATGACCTGAGGTGTCTTAATTAGCTGGCTGTGGGCAGCAGCGTGTCTCACAGCGGGACATAGGACCACCGTCCTGACCTTACATGACCTGAGGTGTCTTAATTAGCTGGCTGTGGGCAGCAGCGTGTCTCACAGCGGGACATAGGACCACCGGCCTCCGTCCTGACCTTGCATGACCTGAGGTGTCTTAATTAGCTGGTTGTGGACAGCAGCATGTCTCACAGCGGGACATAGGACCACCGTCCTGACCTTACATGACCTGAGGTGTCTTAATTAGCTGGCTGTGGGCAGCAGCGTGTCTCACAGCGGGACATAGGACCACCGGCCTCCGTCCTGACCTTACATGACCTGAGGTGTCTTAATTAGCTGGCTGTGGACAGCAGCGTGTCTCACAGCGGGACATAGGACCACCGTCCTGACCTTACATGACCTGAGGTGTCTTAATTAGCTGGCTGTGGACAGCAGCGTGTCTCACAGCGGGACATAAGACCACCGTCCTGACCTTACATGACCTGAGGTGTCTTAATTAGCTGGCTGTGGGCAGCAGCGTGTCTCACAGCGGGACATAGGACCACCGTCCTGACCTTACATGACCTGAGGTGTCTTAATTAGCTGGCTGTGGACAGCAGCGTGTCTCACAGCGGGACATAGGACCACCGTCCTGACCTTACATGACCTGAGGTGTCTTAATTAGCTGGCTGTGGGCAGCAGCATGTCTCACAGCGGGACATAGGACCACCGTCCTGACCTTACATGACCTGAGGTGTCTTAATTAGCTGGCTGTGGGCAGCAGCGTGTCTCACAGCGGGACATAGGACCACCGTCCTCCGTCCTGACCTTACATGACCTGAGGTGTCTTAATTAGCTGGCTGTGGGCAGCAGCGTGTCTCACAGCGGGACATAGGACCACCGTCCTGACCTTACATGACCTGAGGTGTCTTAATTAGCTGGCTGTGGACAGCAGCGTGTCTCACAGCGGGACATAGGACCACCGTCCTGACCTTACATGACCTGAGGTGTCTTAATTAGCTGGCTGTGGGCAGCAGCGTGTCTCACAGCGGGACATAGGACCACCGTCCTGACCTTACATGACCTGAGGTGTCTTAATTAGCTGGCTGTGGACAGCAGCGTGTCTCACAGCGGGACATAGGACCACCGTCCTGACCTTACATGACCTGAGGTGTCTTAATTAGCTGGCTGTGGGCAGCAGCGTGTCTCACAGCGGGACATAGGACCACCGTCCTGACCTTACATGACCTGAGGTGTCTTAATTAACTGGCTGTGGACAGCAGCGTGTCTCACAGCGGGACATAGGATCACCGTCCTGACCTTACATGACCTGAGGTGTCGTAATTAGCTGGCTGTGGACAGCAGCGTGTCTCACAGCAGATATAGTGTTACTGGTTCTTTCAAACTATTAGTCCGCCCCTGTAGCTCAGTTGGGAGAGCGCCGGGCTTCTGACCTCACCCGGTAGTGGCAGCCCGGGTTCGAGTCGCTTCGGCGATTGCTATTTGCCCCTGACTGGGATGACCTGTGGCCGGTGACAGCGGTCGCACTCAAGGTCAGGTGACGTCAGAGGGCGGGGCGGACCGTGTCCAGGTATGTCGGGCACGTACAACTTTCGCTTCTAAATTCTGCCGGACGCCAGGAATTGCTTGATCGGGTGGTGGGGTCAGGGCCTGTGCAACAAGCTATGCTTAGCGCGGGGCCTGACCTCAGAAATCCATCCATTCAAAAACATTCGGACTAAATTTATAAAAAAACATGACTTGGTACAGGTTCGAGTTCCACATAAGCGTGACAAGTGACTTGGAAAAGTGTGAAGTAACTCAGAGGAATCAGGAGGATATTTGAATTTAAACCGCACAGTTTCTTTGCATACTACATAACAGTTAATGAAGTGTTGAAGCAGTGCAATTGTAGCATCAGCATAACGTTACGTACTAGGTACGTATGCATGTATGAACATGCATACGTTTTTCGCTGTGGAGAAGGGTGTGGTTTGACATGTGGCGGACATTGTCTGTGAGTCAGCCTACAGACGTAGAGCGCCCCCCCCCCCCCCCCCTCTCCCCCTGGGGTCGTTACCTTGCCTACCGATACTCACTCTGTGGCACATTCTAACGTGAAGCCTAAGTACCCCAGGTGTAATTGCAAGGATACCACTGCTCTTTGAGTCATTGTTAGAAGAACGCACTTATTAGTAGTGCATACATAAAAAGGCACAGACAAAGACTCCGTTTCACAGAAGGCATGCTGCATAGCTGAGAGTGCGCGGCTGGCCGGCCGGCTGGCCGGTTACCTTCCTCTGCAGTACGCGTTCGCTGCTGCCGGGGGCGGCGAACAGTCATCACGGTGGCACGCACATTACCTTCTGAGCCGAAGTGAATACTGCATACCGTTCTCCGTCGCCAGTAGTCACTCGCTGACCTGTGACGCTGTGGGGAATATTGTGTCTGCTGCTGAAACCGATACTGTGCAAGGTTTGATGTTTTCATGTGTGTTCGTGAACTGTTGATGAACAGTGTTTGGTCGTTTGTGTTGTTGACGAAGTTAAATCGCTTGTTAACGAGCTGTTGTATTTCGTTTAATTGCATTTCGTTTTTGAGGGGAGGATAGTTAGGATTGTTGCATGAACTGGACTCAGCATAGCTCTGGCTGGTAAAACACATACCATTTTAGATGTAAACATATTATTCTTTCGCAAGTTCCTGGATGCTCCTGTACCTGGGAAGATCATTATCAAACCCTGGGGCGATCCACCTGCTTGATATAATTTGAAGCGTTACTGTTATCGGTCGATGCGACTTCATTGCCACTGGCCCTTGGTCATTAGTTATGGCTCTGCCCTCCCGCTCGCAGCGCCCTGGCCCCTGGCGGCATTTCCTTTGATCGCGGCCTGAACAACCATCGGGGGTGATAAGAAACTATGATAAATGAACGGTTCGCCGTTTCGGGCCCTGTGAAGTGAGCTGCAGCATCGTTAGCTGAGTGCGGCCACGGAGGGTTTGTGGAAGCTACACCACCACCGGAGACGCTGGTCGGCAGGGATAAAGGGAAGAGTAAACAGGGCACCCAGATTAGGAGTCAGCAAGCATAACGCGTTACAAGCTCGAGCTAGATATACGCCTTCTATCTGTTCATTTCACTGTGACGCGTTCTCACATTTCACTGTGACGCGGTCTCACATTTCACTGTGACGCGGTCTCACATTTCACTGTGACGCAGTCTCACATTCACTGTGACGCGGTTTCACATTTCACTGTGACGCGGTCTCACATATCACTGTGGCGTGGTCTCACATTTCACTGTGACGTGGTCTCACATTTCAATGTGACGCGGTCTCACATTTCACTGTGACGCGGTCTCACATTTCACTGTGGCGTGGTCTCACATTTCACTGTGACGTGGTCTCACATTTCACTGTGACGCGGTCTGCCATTTCACTGTGACGCGGTCTCACATTCACTGTGACGCGGTCTCACATTTCACTGTGACGCGGTCTCACATTTCACTGTGACGCGGTCTCACATTTCACTGTGACGTGGTCTCACATTTCACTGTGACGCGGTCTCACATTTCACTGTGACGCGTCTGCTAAATACGCTTCCTGGTACACTGATGACTGATATCATTAATGGTGTTTACATAGCAATTAAGTACTAGTGGAGGTTCGGCTACTAATAAAGGGAAGTTAAAGTTTCCCTTCGTCTCATTTGATCACAACTATGGCGCAGGTGCGTCAATTGATTGAATCGTGCGAGTATTCTATTGCATTGCGTCCGAATAGGCGTTTCGATACCGACGACGTTAATTTTCTCGTTTTATTTGTCACTGACGGCGGATTGGACATTACATAATGCATAATACATAATAAATATATAGCATACATATAGCATAATACTTACTCTGAATTTATCACTTGGCAACGTATGCGCCATTTTTTGGAAGGCTGACAGCTCCAAATCCCGGTTTTAACTGAAGTTAGCTGCAGTAGTTAATGTATGAAATGCACATAAAAGATATACCAAAATAACAGCAACTCTGTATATACTCATATACTGATATACAACATTCAAACACTTACGGGAAACCTAGGCGCCGAGCACAGGTCACAGAAAACTCGCCGAGAAGAGTATCTAGGGCCTTGGCCGAGAAGTGCCGGTCGGCTGGAGAAGTGCTATCAACTGGAGTTGTTGCAGAAGTTGGCCGCCAGGGACCGCTAATGAGCCAGGGTGTTATGACGTCGCAAGCAAATAGTACTGCTAAATATTGATTTATTTAGAAACAAATAAATAAATACACATTTAGCGTTAAATATTTAACTGTTACCATTTGCTTGCGACGTCATCACACCCTGGCTCACTAGCGGTCCCTGGCGGCCAACTGCTGCAACAACTCCAGTTGATAGTGCTAGCCGGCCGGTCGTGCATCACAGAGTCGCATCACCGCCTTTTCCTCCCACACACAGCGCAAATCGATATAGAGGATCACAGATATGGCACAGTACGGCCTTCTCAAATGGCTGTAGGCTGCCATATATGGCTACTAACAAAGGGAAAGGGCGGTCATAATAATAAAATGAAGGGAACCTCAAAATGACGATTAAGGTGTTTTAAACAAACTTATCGCATAATTACCAACTTTTATGCGCTAAACCCATCCGGAAGACCAATTGGCATCGATTATTGTTTGTATTCTAGTGATTTCCACCAAAAAAGCACCCTACCAAATAGTAGACAATCCTCCACTAATCCTCCACTAATTTCTAACTGCTATGTAAACACCATTAGTATAAGGAAATGTGTGAAGCACAGTTGGAGGTTCCTGGTTCTGAATCTTGTATTGTCACGGACATCAAAATATAAATTTATCGTTTTTCTTGCCTGATTTAGAACAATTTATCTTATTATCGTAAAAATAATGCCTCGTCTATCTGTAGAATAACTTTTAATACAGGCCTTTTTAAAATCGTGAAATTCAACCTGCTTCGGAAATTGTTTTTGCTTGGTATGTTCTTCGAGGTATGATATGTTCTCCACACCTTGTCCTTACAATAGAAAGTTTCCTTGAAATATTTGTTTTCTATTCTTTCGGCTTCATCTTCCGACCAGTTTGTGCGGAATGGAGTATGCGAGATGCGTGGTGAGGTGACGGTTCGACTGACCCCTCTTGACCCGGACACGCTCTGATTGTGTCGCGCTGTGTCGGGCCGTCTCCAGTCAGCCAGCGGTCACCGTACAGAAGCGCCCCTGTCCACTGCCCGACCGGCACGTGGGGCGCCACCGAGCGCACAAAATGCCGCCTTTGTCACAAATCCGGCGCACAGGTCGCCGGTTGTCACTTCAAATGGCGTTTCGCTACCGGAAGGGAAGGGGCGGAATGGGAGGGGGCAGGGAGGGGGTGAGGGGTGCCTAACGGACCGCTCGCCTCGAACGATTTGTGACCGTGTAGGGCCCAATTAGGGCTGGCAGGAGCGGTGAGGGGGGGGGGGGGGGGGGGGATTTCTGGAGGTTGGTGTCCCGATGTCGCTGAGTTGGAGAATTTCTCAGTATACTGCAGAGTTGCCATTGTTTGAACCGGCCGCGCACCCTGACACCGACTAAGCTGATGACATAGACATAGACATAGACATATATTGAAACCATCCACAATAAACTTGTGGCTCTTACGGCCTCTCGTCAAAAAGATAAAACATACGAGGAGGGTGGGCCAAAACATGCTCACAAACAGACACACACGCACACATTCCATACATGCCTGTCATATAAGATATAAGAAGAGACACAAGCTCAACGCTGGCAGATGATGTCACGGTGTGAACACCGAGTCACGGTGTGATAAGGTGTAATGTCACGGTGTGTAATGTCACGGTGTGTAATGTCACGGTGTGTAATGTCACGGTGTGAACACCGAGTCACGGTGTGTAATGTCACGGTGTGTAATGTCACGGTGTGTAATGTCACGGTGTATTTGTATTTGTATTTGTATTTGACGTTGGACCCCATCCACGCCGAAGCGGGCTATTCCGGGGCCACATAAAAGCATGGACAACACGAATGCTACACTCATCCTAATATAAAATGAAGACAGTTTCACTACAGCACATACTCCCATACAGCACATACTTCAATACTCTCACATACACATTACATCACATACACTGCAATGCTCTCACACGCACATTACATTATATACATCAGGCTACTCTGGTTGAGGCATGTTCTGTATCGCTCTTTTGAATGCGGGCATGGCTGAGTGACGTG
The DNA here is from genome assembly GCA_036785665.1 of Chirona hameri. Classification (NCBI taxonomy): domain Eukaryota; kingdom Metazoa; phylum Arthropoda; class Thecostraca; order Balanomorpha; family Balanidae; genus Chirona; species Chirona hameri. The sequence goes on along the minus strand of JAXIVJ010006326.1, from coordinate 5,931 downwards.
TCGCTAAAGGCAGCTCATTGTAATTTTGCACAACATGATATAGAAAGCGGCGCTTGCCAGCCTCTGTCCTCACGCGTGGAAGGGCCAGGTCAGAGTTCTGTCGCGTAGAGCGGGAGCGGAGATCAGAATTGACATGAAGCTGGGAAGCAAGAGCCTGTGGTTCCCCGGTGTTTCGAATTTTGTGTAGTAGATTTAGGGAGTGCTGTCTGTATAGCTGCTGGGCAGTGGGCCAGCCAAGCTCAGCTCGCACGTCAGAGATGTGATCAAATTTACGTTTGCCAGATATGACTCGAAGGGCAAAATTTAGAATTTTGTCAAGGCGTTGTATGTTCCTCTGCGAGCCATTGCCAAATACTGCTAAACAGTACCGAACATGTGAAACGACCAAGGCATTTACAAGAAGGGGCAACAGCTCGCGGGGGATGCTGTGCCGCACGTGCGATAGCCCAATGAGGATACCACTACATTTTTTTACCAGGGAAGACACGTGTGAGTCCCATGCGAAGTGCTTATCAAACAGAACACCTAAATTTTTGACGTATGGGCTCTCTTGTACTATGTCTTCGCGGAACTGAACAGCAACAGGGTGAAGGTCGCGACAATTTTGGCGGGATCCGAACGCTATTAATTCGGTCTTGCTTGTATTTACTTTGAGACCATGAGAGTGAAACCAGGTATCAAGTGCACTCAGGGTGTCCTCCAATTTACTGACCAGATCATTGAGTTGGTGTTTTTTGCCGGATAACACAATTTGAGTATCATCAGCGTACTGGACCACATGAGCATCCCCCGCGAACAGGCACATATCGTTAGCGAATATTTGAAAAAGTAAAGGCCCAAGAGACGAGCCTTGAAAAACTCCGATAGAGTTGGGGAGAGGCCTGGAGAAATGAAGGTTCTCACTCCCATCAGCCGTACAGACAGACTGAGTGTGACCGCAGAGGTATGATGTAAACCAGGTGGGATCGATGTTATATGTACGTAGTTTAGAGAGGAGCATAGAATGGTCGATGACATCAAAGCACTTGGATAAATCGAGGAGACAGAGAAGGGTGAGTTCCTGGTGGTCAATAGCAGAGAGGATGTGATCAGAAACAGTCAGAAGGGCGGTCTCAGTAGAGAGCAGGGAGCGGAACCCGTGCTGGGATGAGGAGAACAGGTGGTTATCCGACATGTATGAGTAAAGCTGACGCTGCACAATACGCTCAATGAGCTTTGGGAAGGCAGATACAATGGAGATAGGGCGAAAATTGGAAGCTTCGGACTGGCTGCCGGCTTTGTGTATTGGATGAATAATGGAATGTTTCCAGGGCGCTGGGTATTCGCCGGAAGATAGGCTAGTATTGATGATATGGAGTAAAACGGAACCGATAGCAGCAAAGCAAAGCTTTATTACCTGAATAGAGATGCCGTCAGCACCACAGGCCCCTGAATTTTTCATTGAGTTGAGGAAGGACCGGAGAGCGGACAGAGAGATAGGCTGTAGTTTGAAGGCACATATGCCGACACGAGGTAGACGGACAGGGAGAGAGGGGGGCTCACCCCTGGCCCGGACCTCACTCGCAACCCGGGGACCAACGCCCACAAAGTACTGGTTTAGCTCGTCAGGGGTGGCCTCTGGCACGATGCGGTCGGCAGACTTCTTGCCCGCGATGATTTGACGTACATTCCGAAATATGGTGGTAGGACCCAGCTCACGCACTCTCCTGGCGATGTCCTGCCTTGTGTCGTGACGAATGGCAGAACGGACCTGTTCGTTAAGCGCAATGAACTCAGGGGTCCTACCACTATGGACAAGAAGTCTGCGACGCTGTGCCATCAGGTTGCGAGTGGTGTCAGATACAGGGGGAGCGGAAGGGTTACGAATTTTGATACGTTTTAGAGGTGCGTGATGGTCGAGGATGGGGAGGAGACAATTTATGAATGCAGACCACTGGTCTGGCACTTCCACGCGTGAGAACACGCTACTCCAGTCAGTGGCTCTGAGAGCAGCGTGAAAAGCCGATATATTAATGCGATGTAGGCGCCTAGATGAGACGAAAATCGGCTTACGGCGAGGCTTGGGGATGGACAATTTAGCTTAGATGATACAGTGATCACTGTGTAATGTGTAATGTCACGATGTGTAATGTCACGGTGTGTAATGTCACGGTGTGTAATGTCACGGTGTGAACACCGAGTCACGGTGTGTAATGTCAGGGTGTGTAATGTCACGGTGTGTAATGTCACGGTGTGTAATGTCACGGTGTGTAATGTCACGGTGTGAACACCGAGTCACGGTGTGATAAGGTGTAATGTCACAGTGTGTAATGTCACGGTGTGTAATGTCACGGTGTGTAATGTCACGGTGTGAACACCGAGTCACGGTGTGATAAGGTGTAATGTCACAGTGTGTAATGTCACGGTGTGTAATGTCACGGTGTGTAATGTCACGGTGTGTAATATCACGGTGTGTAATGTCACGGTGTGTAATGTCACGGTGTGAACACCGAGTCACGGTGTGATAAGGTGTAATGTCACGGTGTGTAATGTCACGGTGTGAACACCGAGTCACTAGTTAGTGAACAGTGCATACACATAGGCGAAGAAACGGGGGGGGAGGGGCCACGTTCCCCTGCTTTCGGTCAGAATTTTTGGGAAAATATTTTATTTCCCTAAATGAGGAAAATGTGAGAGAACGAGCAAAATGTACACCAAAAGGAAAAGAGCTCAAATCCCCAAAGAAATCTTCCAGGGGGTTGGGTTTCTCTAAAAAAAAACTCAAAGTTGCACTGCCCCCCCCCCCCCCACACACACTTTCCATGACGTTTTTATGTTACTGGAACAATGAGAGAGCAGTTGACAGTGAGAAGTCTGAGGGCCGAGGGGTCAATTCAAAATTATGTGGAAACGTGGCAGTTAGCTGGTAAAAATAAGGTGACAAGCTATATTACATTAAAGCGTGAATGAATGGACAAGGACATTGGGGAATGAAGTATTATAAAATAGTTGGCAGTATGAACCGATTCGGACGAGAACATTTCGTTACAGGGAAATATTGACTTTTTCCCACAAAAATGGAGTTATTACTTTAAATCGACAGACGAGACCAAAATATTTTGTAAATTTATCACATTTTGCATAAAACATTCCTACCGAAAGATATTTCAAGTTAAAGTTGATAAGCGTTCCACACTTTTAACGACCGGTACTCACTTTTAACGACCGGTACTTGGTAACGAATTTCGGTTCCCGCCAAAATCGGTTATTGCTTTTTGACGAAATGGTATGGAAAATATGTCTTGCATTCTCATGTCTATTATGATTATATGCCCTACTATCCTTAACAATCAACAAACATTGAATAAAAAGGTATCCAAATTAGCAGTTAGCTTATGCACCCAACGTCGGTCTAGTTAGTGCTTGCGACCCTCAATTTTAGAAAACAATTGTCATAATGGTTAATTTATTTTCAACATTAGGAGTTTTGCATAGTTTTGTCTCTGGCTTTATATAATACAATGCAATGCTTATCAAAAACAATAACCACTTTTTCCAAAACAATCAACAAACAATCGAAAAAGTGGCAATGCAATTGGAAGTACATTTATGCACCCAACGATGACCTATTTAGTGTCGGCGATTTGTTTCAGGGACATTGTCACAGTGCGTTCAATGGAAAGAAAAGCGCCAGATATAAGTCACGCCAGATATAGAGTAGGATCATACCGTTCGTCACCTTATATAAGTACATATATTTAAATTTCCCAAATTTTAATTATCGAAATATAAAAAGTAATTTCACTTTTAAATTGAGAAACGATCAATTTGATACCATACATGTGTCATAAGATAATGCAGAAAACTAAATAAAAATGCAATTTTTCCTTTTAACATTGAACAGTAAAACAATATTTCTACATGATTTGGGAGGAGACATGCGTCAATGAGGATTGCGAAATGAAGGTACAATCATCATAGAACCGTCAGAAACTGACCGTTTAAAGTAAGCCACATGTCAGAGTAAATACACCAGACGACGCAGCTCGGAGCCAGCCGACGGAGAGGACAGACACAATAGGCTCCCTGAAGGCTGACGGTTACATAGCTACTGAAGCCACTGAAGACGGTTACATAGCTACTGAAGCCACTGAAGACGGTTACATAGCTACTGAAGACGGTTACATAGCCACTGAAGCCACTGAAGACGGTTACATAGCTACTGAAGCCACTGAAGACGGTTACATAGCTACTGAAGACGGTTACATAGCTACTGAAGCCACTGAAGACGGTTACATAGCTACTGAAGCCACTGAAGACGGTTACATAGCTACTGAAGCCACTGAAGACGGTTACATAGCTACTGAAGCCACTGAAGACGGTTACATAGCTACTGAAGCCACTGAAGACGGTTACATAGCTACTGAAGCCACTGAAGACGGTTACATAGCTACTGAAGCCACTGAAGACGGTTACATAGCTACTGAAGCCACTGAAGACGGTTACATAGCTACTGAAGCCACTGAAGACGGTTACATAGCCACTCTGAAGACGGTTACATAGCTACTGGTGTTACGCTTTACACCACCAGAAGCAGAACCCAATTAACCAGCGGTCGCGTCTGGCTGACATCTCAGCTATTCGTCACATCCGATCGCCGCGTCTGACGTTGACGCCGCTGACCTCCCGGCTCCGGCCGCCGTCCTGGTCACCTCCACCGCGCCACCGCGCCACCGGCCGCCGCCGCGCCGCAGATGCCGCCGATACGCCGCGCCAGATGGGCCCGATAGTGGCGCTCTCCATTCCGCGGCAATCACTGCGCGCTGCGCACATTCCGGCGCAGTCGCCACCGGCAGCCGTCGCTGCTGATTACATTTCGTTAGGCACAGCTCATTACCTCACGCACTGAAGCTGCCCTCGCTCAGACTAATTAAATCAACGGCGGGAATGCGCGGTGCGCGACTGATCCCCTCCCGGAGCCCCGCCCAGCGGCTCGCGCGCCCCGCCCGGCTCCCGCCAAAAAACAGCCGCTCCCACGGCCGGCCAGGCGTGCGCCGCTGACGATGGATCGCGCTGCGCCGCCGTGCCGCCGTGCCGCCGCGTCTTTCACGCGCCGCCGCCGTATTAAAGCGCCGGTAAATATTTGAGCGCGCGGCGGCGGCGGACAAAGGCGGTGGGCGGCGGCGGGCGGCGGCGGGCGGCGGCGGCAGACGTCATCGTGGCGTCAGCACCGCGATGCCGGGACGTCATCGCTCGTAAGTCAGGGCACTGAAGGGGGGGGGGGGGCGTTCCGTGTCGCAATCAGGATGTGGCCAGCTGGACGGACGTGTAGCGAGAAGAGTGTCTGCGCTTTGAATCTGTGAACAGCCAGTTACTGTTCAATGTTTGACATGCATTTGAGGGTTTGCGCTGGGCGAGCATGCCGACAGGTCTATTTGTTCTGTCAAGTGGCAAAAGGTGCCGGCTTATTATCTTATGTTCGTTATTCCTTATCACGGTGATTGAAGACAATGCAGATGGATTCCACATTGAAACACACATTATATCGGCTGTGGCTGCGTTGAAAAAGAATGTTGTGTCCACACAGATACAAAAGAGTCTCTTTTTAGATTGTAGAATAAATAAAATACGAAGTCGGTATGCACGCTGAGGAAAGCAGTCTTCCCTATCATTACTACGCCAAAGTTTCAGCAATGTTTCCGGACACGTGTTAGGCCTTTCTGCGGTGAGAGGTGAGACCGTGTGGTAACCCGGCTGACCCGGTGAGTTGCGCTGTGACCCGTGTTTCCGCAGTTCAGCGACGGAGCGCGTGCCTGGCGCATGCGGTTCAGCTCCAGTCAAGGCCGCCGCGTCACAGTCTCGTCAAGCTTCAGTGAAGCTCTTGTGGAGCTCACGCGCGGAGGGAGGAGGGAGTTAAGCTGTGCGTGGTGACACCTGTTGACTGTTGGGGAG